>WBMZ01006828.1:0-157372 GCA_013400975.1 Atrichornis clamosus | reverse complement strand
GAAAGGAAAGGAAAGGAAGAAGGCAGCTCTGACATGACTTGCTCATAGGTCTCAGCTGGGGATTAAGGCTGTCTCTGGGCTGCACAGTGGGATGTGAAGCGCTCCAGCCATGTTTGCACAGCAGGAGCCCATCTCTCCGCTGCTGACACCCGGCACCCTGAGCGGAGGCAGAACTCGTGCTGTGCTGACCCAGCCGTGACTCTGATCTTCCCACTTCAAAGGAGGAGGACTCCTGCAGAAGGCAGGCTGAGATTCCTAAACTGTTTTTCACACAACAGATGAGCAGCTTTTGATAAACCAGAATATACAGTATAATTAGGCCTCAAAGAGCATATACTAATTACAAGCACAGAATTATGCACATTCTTAATGAGAGTGCTGGAGAGGGGCATAGGGAGAGGAGCTCTAGCAAGCACAGGCAATCTTCAGCAGCCACAGCTGCCAGAGGAGCTGTGCCTGGAGACACGGTGTCACAGGGGAAAGGATGCTGAGGAGGTCCAGGATAACCAAGCTGTTTAAGACTAAACTTTACAGTGTTTAGGCATTGCACCAGGAACAGGCAAGGGGGAAGTTTAGCCAGAATATCAACCAGCACAGGCAAAGGAGGATTCAGCTCTCACTGACAACCTCCAGCTTCATCTGCAAGAGGTGGCAGGAGGGTTTGCACTTGAGGACGCAGGCAAGGCACTTTCTGGGCACTCTTTATCAACAGATAACATGGTCTGCTGAGGCCAGCTATGTGTTTGCCAGAGCCTGCTTGTCTCTGGGAATCAAAGTCTGGGGCCTGTGAAGTGCAGCACATGCACAAGTGTATTCAAGGTTGTTCATATCCACCATTTCTTGTACCAGCCACAGCATGATAGCTTTCCCTGTGGCTTTACCTCACATGTAGAATGGCACTGAATATCAACTGGAGGTTTTCAGATGCGTTCCAGAGTGGGACAGGGACTCCCAAACACACCCCAACGTATCCACTGTAGAAAAAAAGGTGAAGGTCAGCAAAACTGGACCTGAACACAGAGTTTATTCTCCAGAATCCCTGTGAATAGTGTTACTCCATCTAGATCGGGTTGCTCAGAGGAACTTACCTGCTTTCAGGAAACCCTAAAGGTCTCACAACCAATTATCCAGCATGAGACATCGCTGTGACACTTTACCACTGTACCATACTTGCCCTGTACTGGGGGCAGGGGTTACCACCAGAAGGTCTTTTCCTCCAACTCTTCATCATTTTCAGGTCCAAAACTAAAACTGCTACTTAAGTTTGTGCTCAGCCTTACTCTTTTCCTTCCTTACCCAATAACCTGCTTTTCTGAAAGTCCATTTGCAACCCATCCTGAGGTCAGTCAAGCACATCTTACTCTAGCAGTGGCATAAATCCTACGTGTGAATGCGTGGGTGTTGTTACCTCCTGTTATAACCCTCAGAAGTGGGTTTAACCACACAATGTGAGGAATGAAACACAGAAACACCCACAGAGAAGAGGGAGATCAAAGTTAGTGGTAGATGACCAGATTTTACAAAGATTGTAGTCCTGGAATATACAAGGAAATTAAAAACCTGTATGGTTTAATAGAGGACACAGCATTTGAGACTATAATTCAGGAAATCCCATGTTACATGTCATGTTTGGCAACTATAGCGCTATTCTAGGAAAAGCAAATTTTATGCTTGAGCGTATCACTGAATTCTTCTGTGATGCTGAGTAAGTCGCTCTGAGCAGATTTTCCCTCATCCTGTGTTCCTTGATTTTGCATCCTTCCCATTCCCCTCAGGTTGCCTCCATCTCTTCATTGCTAGGGCAGCAGAAGGAAAAACAGCAGGAGCAGAGGATATTAGACCTTGCTATTAGATGCTGTGCCATAGTCGTACGTGGTAACAGGAGGAGAAATTACAGGGAAAGTTATGTTCATCTATAGCCTTGGGGCAGAGGATGCCCAGTGCAGATGGTATCTTCGGAAACCTAAGTGCCAGTTTCTGCCAGGTCACTGCTGAGCAAATAAGAACAAAGTTTCAAGAAGCACATAATTCAGCCAAATCTGGGGAACTCTTTACAGGTAGGAAGAAAAGTGCACACCATTTGTGATGAGATTTCCAAAAGACCTGAGGCTGAAGTCCCTAACCTCCATGGAAAACATAAGTGTGCTCAGGTCATTTGACGTAAGTAACTGAAAAAAGAAGTCCTGTAATGGAAAGCCTTAAACAAAAGAGACTTTTATTTGCCTTGCTTATAATAGTTATATTAAAATAGAGGCTTTATACAGTGCTTATAATTTGTACTGAAGTTGTGGTCGGTTTTTAGGTAACATTAAAGTAAATATAAAGGGGAAAAAAGCTTTTCTATGAAGTAGTGAAGTAACTTACACAAGATGCCGTGTGAGGTTGATGACAAAACCAGGCACAGAAATGATAAGTGGAATCCTGCGCTTGTTTTCCACAGGATCAACCTTTCTGCACATGGTGGCACAGTAATAGCCCAGATTTGTTTTGCCCATCCATATAATACAGCTTACTCTTACATGACATGCAATGATTTTTTTATCAGTATTCCTCAGTTCAAGATCAGTCGGGATAAATAATGTTTTTCCTTAACTGAAATGTCAAATGATATTTTATTTAAGTATGTGTAATTTTTCAAACTGGAGTTTGGCCAGGTCACTGCAGTTAGTGTCCCTCTTTCAATATGGAAAGACATTTTTCCCTATTTAATGCTGGGTCTGACAACCCCAAATCAGAGAAACTAACTAAACTATTAAGGAAACATAAAGCAAAACCTTAAAATCTAGATTTTCTTGATTTTACCTTTATAAAAGGGAACCTGCTACTTTCTCAATACATTCAAGTGTTTTTCTTGCATTTAGAGGGATAACGTTCTCTTTTTTGATGGAATTTGTATGAGCTTCTGAAAGAAATGCTCTATGCATAGAAAGTCCATATGGTATGATTACTTTGGCAGGGAACCAGAAGGTCTTTCTGGTTTGATCTTTAACTGCTCCTGAGCCTATTAAGTAACAGTTAAGCTCTATTTCTAGCTAGTTGAAATCCTGTACTTGGTCAGAAGATCTTGCTTACAATAAGACCAAAACAAAGTATAATAATTACTCATGAAGGGCAAGTAGTGAAATACCTCTTTCTTCCACTCTTGAAACTTGTGGGTACCTTCAAAATACTTGGTAAATGCCTTCTGGACAAATCTGTCTAACATCTCAGTGTTTGCTCATGTATGTGATACACATGCAAAGCAAAGCATTGAAAGATACAGCCCGGACTGCTGCAAGGTGCCCTCTCTAGACCACACAGGCTTTTTTGATCTCTCCTACTGCTCCCACAGAGCCAGAAATCTGAGTGTGCCCTCACCAGTGTGAGAAGGCAGAGGGGTCAGTACAGAGCTCTGGGAAGCACCATGCTGAAACACTTGGCTCTCTGCATTGTCCTCCCAGTACCAGGGACACGGCCAGGAAGAGGGGACAGTTGGCACAAAGCTGCTCTCCAGCAACATCACTCCAGTGTAACAATCGCAGAGCGGATCTGCCAGCAGGGAATCATTAGGGTGGCCCCAAGGACGGGGTTGTCCTGAGCCACCTCCCATGCACACTTACAGCACGCAGCACGCAGCAGCATCCTATGTTCTTAGTGATCCAGGAAGTCCTGCAGGCGTCAGGAATGACTTCTGAGGAGCAATATTAGCACATTGAAAAAAGGAAGGCTAAATGAAGTAAACACTCACTCTTGTTGGTCTAAGTTGTTTAAGTAAGCTTGCAAAATAATCTATTTTTAATGGCACTAAAGTGAAATCTGACGAATTTGCTCCATTTGAATATCTTGATTTGTGCCAAAATATATAGTAAATGCTTTTACATGTATCCCTCAAAGAGAAACTGGAATTATTCTCTGATGTTACAGGAAGAAAATGAGAGGTCTAGATTAGCAGTATGAGGGTTAAAAAAGAGATCATAGTGTGGAAAAAATTAGACGTGGCAAATTTACAGAAATTTTATATCTGTCTACTCTATAGTTACTTCTTGATATTGCTGCAGATTATATGTAAACAAATAAAAATCCTGGTACAGCATCAAGGCTCAAAAATGACAAAATCAAAGAATATTTTTCTCCCTTTCTAGTTCAAGGTATTCTTGAAAAAAAAAGAAACAGTGCTCAGAAGGAAACATTTCAGGGGGAAATGGCTTCTTTTTTGAGATGAACATATCTGACAGTGTCAGGAAGCAAATCCTGTTGCTGCGTTGGCAGAAAATGTTCTTCTTCATCTTTGCTGAAGAGCCAAATTTGAATTTTCATGGCCTAGAATACAAACCCTTTGCAGCTTGTGTTCTTCCAAGGAAATCCACTCTATCATCTCCATTACTTAAGCCGATCTGCACTCTGCATAGCTAAGTCCTTTGTGGGCCCATAAAGATAATCTTCTTGGCTGATTTTATTACAAGCAGAATGTTCATTCAGGAAAGACATAATTGTCACACAATGATCAAACATTATGAAGTTATTTGCAGTTAAAAAAAACTTTGCATAGAGTTTACAGGAAGATTATGTAAATAATTTATTTTAAGATGAGTCAGCTAAAGTAATGACTAAGATCAATGGGGAAAATATGATTCTAGAAGAGTGAGATGACTAGAGTAAAGAAGGAAATAGTATATTCTTTTTTATACACATAATAAGTGGTAAAGTTCATCATAATTGATCTAATCGCAATAACTACATAGCAGATTTTACAAAAACCATGTCATGTTTTGTAATGTTGAAGAGATCATGCTGCATTGGTTTTTTTAATCCAAAGAAGACAAAGACATATTGGAGGAGATTTGAGAAGGTCTCTAATCCAACCTCCTGTTCAAAGCAGGGTCAAGACTGAATTCAGATCAGGTTGCTCAGGGTTTTGTTAGCTGTCTGTAAACCTCAAAAGATAAGGTGATGTACCTCCCACTCCTTGTCCCTACCCCCTGGTCCCTCCACCTTTCAACTCAGTTTCAGTTCCAGACATCCCTGCTTTCTCCTCTGTGTATGACTGAAGAGCTCAGATTTGTACCCTCAGTGACCTTCCCATCGGCATTGAGAGCTACTGTTAGGTCCCTCTGAAGCTGTCTCTCCTCCATGTTGAACATATTCAGCTGCCCCAGACTCTTTTTACAGGGTATGTGCTCCAAGATCCAAACAGGTAAAGAAGAACAGCATCCCAGGTGCAATCCTGAGTGCCTTTTCTTCTTTCCCTGTGTCTTCAGGATCCAGAACTGCTTCAGTACAGACCAAATGGCTTACACACTTCTGTGTACATATGCAGCCTGGAGACTTTCCAATTTTCCTAAAAAATGATAAAGTATCTTAAGCTACTAAATCACATAGTCCCTATCAAAAATAGTTGCATCACTACTTTGACTGTCTTCCTATCTTTATAACCATGCTGACCAACACCATGTTGTTGCCACACTGGCTACAAGATCCCAAAAGATCTATGAGTTTTCTCCTACCTACTTTCAACTATAGCATGCTACATGTATGTAGATGAAGATTAATTTTAACTGTTGGAAAGCAATCTCTCTGTGTGACAATGTTACTCCCCTTTTTCAGTCAAACTGCCTCCTACAGACAGCAAGATATGCAGTTATCAAACTTACTCAAAACATGAGTAAAGAAATTAGTCAGTGGAAAAGTTTTTGTTGCCATAACAAATGGGCATTGGGACATTTGCTGCATCACACTAGGCCCTTTACATCCAGACAGTGCTGGTCAGTCTGTTTCTATTTTTGCTAGCAGTAATTACTTCTGTGTCTTTGGATGCAGAAAGTCCATGCCATTCACTGTGGAAGAAATGAGCATGACTCACCTTCTCTTTCCATATCAAACAATAATTGAATTTTTCCAATCAACCTTTCTGTCCAGAGAAAAAGGTTTCCTTATGTTCAGAAGTTTCCAACCATATGGAAGGGCCATATCAACAGAAATTCAGCATCAATTTCTCGCAAATCCTGCTCAGTTTGCGATAGGTTAGAAGAGTTGCGAAGAGTAAGAAGTAAGCTAACATCCTCAATTTCCCTCAGAATAAAATGTCAGAAAACCTGACTACAGCTGTCACATTTCATTGAAATATTCAAAAATAGGTATCAACAGATTCCTCTATGTAAAATGAGCAGTCTAAATCAAGTTAATTTCTATTACTATAAAATATCTTTTTTAAAAGAATAAGAAATATCCAGTCAATTTGACTTTATGACTCCATAAAGACTAACATTATGTCATCGTCATGTCTGATGGCCAAGTCTGCACTGTATACAAGGTGTTTTGGACACAGATTTTCTTCTTGTCCTTACTTAAAATCAAGTCTCATTATAGTTTATGATCTGTGATTTACAAGTTTGAATTAAGGTTAGTCTCAGCATATCATTCCTGATCCAGACTAGGTACTCTGGTTCATGTAAGTCACCAGTGACGTGAGGCCAAGGCATGCAATCACTCATTACCTGTGCCATCGTCCCGCTGAGAGATTACTATGAAAGAAACTGGCTCCCAGGATCCCAAGGGAAATCCTCTGTGTCAGGGCACCATGGGGACTAGGGACTCCCTGAGACTTGTGAGAGCCTCCCCAGGGAGAAGGCAGAACCTGTCCCGCCATCCCAGCCAGGAGAAGGGCAGCCAGCGGGGCTGACATAGGGTGATGTGTTGTGGGCAGGTAGGGGAAGCTCTGAGGGTGGCTGGGTAGGATTTATAGAGCTGTATGCTACATTCTGATACCATCAGTAAAGTTTGTCTACAATTCAGCTGCTTGTTTTTCCTCTTTTAATTAACATCTCTCAGGAGCACAGGAGTTATGAAAGTCCCACTGTGCTGCCCAAAGCTGTAACTGATAAAAAGTCATGGTCTCCAATGATGGAGCTGCACACAGCTTTCAGATGGCAAATGCTGATTTCATGAATTTTACCTGCCCTGGTTTTTGATTGCCTTTGGTTCCTGAACTACATCTTCCATGGCTGGCACTGCACTTGGTTTACTGACTCCTAAAAGAAAAGCCCCTTGCATAGATCTTACTTGGACATTTCCTTCTCCACATCACACCTATAAGGATATATAATTATTTTCCTTCCTACCTAGTAAAAGGAAATGGTAAATACAGGGTGTTTACCCTCCAAAGAAATGGACTGTGGAATCTCTCCTGCACTGAAGACGCAGTTACTGTGATGCCTCAGAGCTGACTGAGCAGCTCTAACAGCCCCTCAACCATCTTGCTCTGCAGAAAACATGGCAGGAAACTTTCAGAGGTGTCACCAGGCTGCTTCCATTTTCACCAACACATGGACCTATTGAAGAAGTGTCAGTGTACATTGACAATATCCATTGCTTCCTTCTGTAACCACTCCCACGAGATCACTTTTTCTCCTCTGTACTACAATAAAGAGCAGTCCTAAAGCTGAGTCTTATCACCTGTATGACTGTACCCCACAGTAGATGTCTATCTGAACCCAGAGAGCTGTGAATGGCATCCCTTGTCCACTCAATTATCTCTTGATTTAAAGCAAACCCAAAAGCTGTGGAGTGGAATCATTTCTGATCTAGCTCTTCAGCAAGTAGTCAAGTTAAAAGACTAATGGATTCACCAAGAAAATTATTCTTCCATAGTACTTACTTAACTGCACCTACAGTTAAGATATTAAATGTGCAAATAGACTAAATTAATATAAGAAGAATCGAATGAAGTAAAAGTTCTAACAATATTTAACTCCACTGTCCATACTGATGGGATACATGCTTCTGAGTGGCGATAAGATACAGTCATTAATCCTTGGACAAAACATGAGAATGTGATGTAATATCAATGCAAAGGAAGCAGAATGGAATGTTCTATGGAAAAAAGTAGTAAAATGCCCTTAAAATGTCAGAATACAAAAAATACTGTGCCTCTTTACGTACACAGATGTAAACAGAAATGAGTCTGTCAAGACAGTGGTAATTCTTAAGAGGCTGATACACATGAGTTTTGAATGACTAGAACTGGGCTGTTTTTAGGTTCACAGAGTTCACTCCTCCCTCAGTATTAGAAACACAGGATAACGGAACTGGCAAGGACTGCTGTTGCGTGAGCTAGAGATGGATGGGAAGAAGATAAAGTTTGAACTTTACAAAATTCTATTGTTCCTATAAAACTTTTGATGAGAAAAAGTAGTTTTGGTCTGTCAAGTTCCCCAATGGAGTGTTAAATACTTAGAGACACAAATAGCTTTATCTATGTCCCAACTTATCCAAACCCCCAGTTTCAGGGGAAATTGATATGTATGACTTTGTCTTCTGGTTTACTTTTGATGTAGCACTCTAACCCATGATATGTGTATGCAATAGTTCTAACAGTGACCTTTCAAATTAAAGACATCTCTGGATTCCATGTATCTACATTCCAGAATTTCATGACAGAACTCCCACTGAATGACCAGGTTCCCACAGTGAACTCTCACTGAAGTTCAAGTCAGTCATTTTTCAGATCCAAAACCTTCCCCATCAACCAGGTGTACAAAAACACCAGGTCTTGCAGAAATTCAGTGCTCAGGATTTAAATATTACTCTATGGAAAGTTCCACTTTGTTCTTGCTTCCATGGAAACTTACCTTCCTCCCAGCATCCCTGGGGGGAAATGTTATAGCAGATGAGACGAGTGGCATGGATTAGGTCAATATTCTAATAATACTGGCCCTGAGTCTGCTACTTTCATGTAATAAACTGAGTAGGACTATTAGATCCTCTAAACATCTCAATATTTCATTTAGTCTTCAACTACTTACCCCTCTGTTGAGATTAATATCTTGTTTATCTTTCAGAAAAACAGCCAGTTTTAAACCCACTTAGTTTGGTCTTGCTCAGTCTCCAGCTGAGAGTCCTTGTCTTCTCTCCATCAAAAAGTAGACAGTATTTCCCTGCTTTGAGGTTGCTAGCACATTGCCATTGGGGTATCTCATGATGACTATTTTGGCACATGCTTTGGCTTCCAGTCTCTCATCAACAGGCCCTTTTCCCTGTCACTTTTTGCTCCAGCCTCTGCAGTCTCACATTTTTGAATGTAGACATGCCAACATGGTACACACTGTGCAATTAGCAGCAGTTAATTATCTAACATATAGAGAAGTCAATTCATCTTGCTGTTCTTACTCAGTCACTACTTCACTATTCATATAGGGAAAACCCACACTGTGCCACACTAGAGTTCATTTTCAGCTTCTTCACTAATCTGGCCTAGAAATCTTAATCAGGGTGGCAGGCTACCAGGGTATATTATTCTTCCTGCAGGTATCACCTGCCCTCCTTATTTTCCTGCTCTCAAAACACTCCTTCTGGCTGAATTTACTAGTGGCTTCAAGCCACTCTATGTGACTGTGGTCTGCAATAATTAAGAATCCCATATCTTTGTGTCATTGGTAAAATCTAGCAGGATTTCAGAGACCTGACTAATGTCTGTTGGGTTACTACAAGATAACAGATTTTAATGCAAAAAGATGGTCATTGTAATCATTTAATGGACTGATATCCTCAATAAAAACACAAAACATGAAATAATTCCTGCATTGGACCACAAGTTTCTTCTTAGTAATATATGCCAGTTAAAAGCTTTCATAGATGGAGTATCTGCCATACACTTTGCTGAGTTGTTCCAACATTTTCTAAGGATCATGTTCTTTGCCTCACATTTTCGTAGACCCCAAATAGTGTCTGACCACTATTTTGATTTTGTCTATCTTCATCTCTGAGATGTTTAATGTTATAATTCTATGTTCATTTTGCACCCTCACCTTTTATTTTATAAATATCATATAATTCTTCATCAGTGATGATCATATTAAGACCATAAGTGAACACAAAATAGAAGATATAGTGCATAGCAATATCTTTATTGTTGCTGGAAACATTGCTGAAGGAAAACTAATTTGCCTGCATATAATTACCATTATATAAAACCATAAGGCTAGGCAGAAGCTGTTTTTTGTCTAACATTTAGACAAAAGCTCTGTAACGCAATTTGCAGAAAACAGAATGTTAGTTTATAACTGCAAGGGTAAAATTATTTCCTTTTTTTTTAAGCTGCAAATGATGATACTTGTTTTTTAGGGTATTTTTAAATGAAAAAAAAGTCTGAGATTTGGATATAAAAGTGCATGTTTCTTAATTTAGTGCTTCAGTGCCAATCCAAGGAAACTGTAAGTATATTGCAGAAGTACTCCTGCACAACAGAAGTGAATGGAAACTTTGACTTTTATTTGTATGCATGGAGGATCAAACACTTAGCGTAAAATCAAGACAGTGGTTGCTATCCCAGATCAATGAGGAAAAAAAAGAACTGAAATTAGAGACTGGTAACCTAACCATTCTGGCATTTTGACATCAATACATCAACTAGAAAGAAATGTTATACCAACTTATTGAAAAAAAACCTGTCAACTAAAGCCCTAATTGAAGAACCATTTATTTAAATTCATTATTTAAGCACATGCTTAGTTTGAAACACAGGCCAGAAACTGTGTAGGCCCTGATAGGGTTTAACCAGATACATAAGGGTCACTTAAAATCCAGTTTGGAATAAAGTTCTGACTCAGAGCAAACATTTTAAAGTAGAGTCTTTGCTCCAAAAATAGCTTAAGAGTCACCCTGCCTTGACCATGACAATAAGAAAGATAATGGGAGATTTCAAGTTATTAGTCTTAGACAAAAAGGTTTAGTTAAACCACAAGCTACAATATATATGGACTCAAACATAAGACCGATGTCATAAGAGAGCTTTGAAAAGCTTTCACAGATATGTCCCCCCCGCCCCAGGCTCAAAAGAATCTTCTTCTCCAGCTGTACTTATCTTGTAAGCATCCCCACATATGTTTATACATACCCATCTCCAGGGAAATTCCTGGGAAGCCACTATATGGAATATTTCTAGACTTGATTTCTTGTTCCATTGCTGACAAGAGAGGAGGTATTTACAGAAGGAGATTTTACCCCGTGGAATAGGGAGCTGTGGAGCAGAAACACTGGCAGGCTGTGGACAACCAGCTCAGGGGGCCAGGCTAGAGAGTGTGTGGGCACAGCCTGCAGGATTTTTGGATTCAGAAGGTGGAGGTAGCCGAAGAAATTGCCGGGAACGAAGCAGCCAGAAGACCTTTGGAGACATGGTTTATAACAAGGAAGGGAAGGCATTGGCTCTGCTTTTAACAGTTAACTGTCCCAATCCTCCCAACACTGCACATCCTCTGTCAGAAAAGATGTATTAGCTTGATTATGGCTCAAGACATACCTCTGTATGCACTTACATGGATGCGTTTACATTTGTATCAATCCAGCCATAGAAGCAAGACATTAAAAAGAGCATTAAATAATGTCATTCAAGGGTTATTGACTCTACCTGAAGATCCCTTTTATACTGCCATCATGGTTTAGGAATTATACTCCCCAATTCCATGCCCCCACTGAGACCCTCGCAAACCAGTCGCCACTTGCTTGCTCCTCACTTCGCTTCCCCCTTCCCATTCTCGGGGTGGATTTGAGAATTGGAAGCAGGAAAGGAAAAGATCATGGGTTGAGATAAGAACAGTTTACTGGAAATAGCAATGAAATTAGAAAAATAACAGTAACAGCAACAGTATTAATAATAAAATTAAGTATAAGACAAAGAAGCTACTCAAATGGAAAGCACTCAAAAAATGCTGACTGCCTTTTCCCAGCCACGCTTTCCCCCACCAGAAGGAATGCCCATCCTCTTGGAAGTGAGAGCAATGGCCACTACTGGCAGCGATGTGAGGTAGTATTGAATAACAGGGTCTTGGCTATGCCCCCTCCTGCTGATCTGGGCCAAAACCAGGACAACTGCAAATCTGTGTTAAAGGCTTTTCCTAGAAGTACCAACCAGGCTCATATTTTGAGGAAATAGTATTGACCTGTTAAAATTTATAAAGATATTACAGTCAACCAATTTCAAATCACTAAAGTATGGCTGCATGCCATTACTATACCACCTATGTAGTCTGTCTCCTGTCCTATTCTTAAAGCAGGTGTTATATATTCTTCCCCTCCTATGAAAATTTTCATTTCAGAACAGAGATGAAGTTGAACAGCTTGCTAGAATCAAGGTTAAAAGTCAATGCTCTTGCATTTCCTCTGGAGCATTTCAGATGGTTTCATAGTAGGGAAATACTTTGAACTTGGAATTAGATGACACCATAATTTAAGAGAAACATAGGAAAAAAAATTGGCATTGGAAATTCATGAGTCATCTCTATGACGTTTACAGCTGTACTTTGCACCATGGTAATAAATAATAATAATTTAAATTAAATATGTACATGTTTTTCAATATTTTCTTCCTGTTACCCATGAAAATAGTAATTTTTATTTTGTTTAGCAAATTGTATTGATACCAATACATGGTCTGGCTTTCAATTGTTGAAATTGGTTTAATCCGAGCCAGAAACTAAGCAACAAGCTGACACTCACTCACTCCCACTCCCCAAAGTTGGAATGAGAATTGAAAAAAAAGAAGTAAAACTTGTAGGTTGTGATAAGAACAGTTTAATAATTGAAACAACAATAATATCAACAACAAAATAATAGCAGCAATAACAATTCTAATTAAAAGGAGAGAGAGAGGAATAAAACCCGAGAAAGACAAGTGATGCACAACACAATTACTTGCCACCCACTGACCAATTCCCAGCCTGTTCCTGAGCAGCAATCGGCCCCTCACGGGCAATTCACCCAACTGAACACGTTGTTCTATGGTATGGAATATCCCTTTGGCCAATTTGAGTCAACTGTCCAGGACATGCTCCTTCCCAGCTTCTTGTGCACCTGCTCTCTGGCAAATCGAAATGTCCTTGATTTAGAGTAGGCACTACTTAGCAACAACTACATCAGTAAGTTATCAATGTTATTCTCATACTAAATCCAAAACACAGCACTGTACCAGATACTAATAAGAAAATTATCCCAGCTGAAATCAGGATGCTAGGTAATGTGTTGGTTTATGAAATAATACAAAGATTCATCTGACTTTCCTTTTTGGAAACAAGGCACATTTTCCCCCATCACCTTGCATTTCTAAATATTGTTCTTCCACCATTATGATTAAACTGTTACTGTATGCATCAAGCCTTCAACTATGTAATTGTGAGCAACCTACTCTCTTGCTAAACCAATTTCACTGTGTCCCCGCTGTATGCTGGTCTCACACAGGCTCTTATGCTGCCTTGCACCTGTAGTGCATCTTCTTACTTATATGTTAGTCAAAGCAAAATTAATACCTTTGCGTGTGGTTTGTCCTCTGTCTTCCCGAGAAGAAATTGTCTGGTGGGAGAAGTCGCTTCCAGTCATGATGATCTGCTCAATTTTTTGTTTGACTTCTTGGCTTTTCATTTTCTAAGGTGAATGCTATTTTGAGTGGGATTCATGTAACCAAAATTCAGGCTTACAACCTAGGTATCTGCATGAGCGATAGTAAGCCAAGGTTCCTGTGCTGGGCTGTGAAAAAAGGATGCATTTTAGGGACACAAGTCACCCTACCTGTATTAAGTACCTATACATGAATTTTATCTTCAGATTTCATTGACCATTCTCTCTATTGACTGGAAGTGTGACCAGTTCAGTAGCAGACACTCACAGACCTCTGCACTAGGAGTGCACCCTTTGGTATATATGGGGAAGACAAGGTTAGAAAACATAACCACTGCAGGAACAAGAGTGCAATTTGCCATGGTCCCTAATAGCAAAGATGACCCTTTTGACAACATCCAGCAGATTCCTGAGAGGCATGTTTTTCTCTCCTGCCTATAAATGGTTCTGTGCTATGAATGTTTTTCTCTTTATGCCACAGGGATGAAGTTTTGATTCCAAACTTTACCCTTCAGTAGCTGATTTTTGGAAGAGGTGGCCTAAGTCCGCTGAGCCTCTTGAACACACAGTCAAGACCATCAGCTTAACATGTGGTTCCCCAAAAATTATTTATATGTACAGAGTAGGAAAGGGATCTCTGTGCTCCCACAAGCTCATGTTGGAGATATGATATTCCTGCTTTGCAAGGTTTCCTGTGGGTTTATGGGTTTGCAAGAACAAGCGTCAGTGAACATCTATTTGTAGCTCACAGTCTTTACTTGTTAGTTTAGGTTTTGATTTTTTGTCATTGTTTGTTTACATTATTAGTAGTTATCTCAGTTTTCCCTACAGGGAATTAGTGCATCACTGGTTATTTTACTGTCTCTAATGTGTGCTTTTTTCATACTGCAGCTTGAGTTGACAGAAATATTCTGTGAAGATGACAAGTCCAAAATCTTCTCTTTCTTCCTCTGCTGCACTGCTTGTGGGGGATTGCCACTATATCAGTTTGTTGCCAACATCAAGAAATTCCTCCAACATGCATGAGATGCTCTGAATGTCCCACATATTTAAGTGGAAAAAAATAGAAGGAGGAGGAATAAGAGCAAGAATGATAACAAAATTTGACAGTATTTAATGGGCCATGGTAGGTGCTCTTAACTGTGGATATAAGAGTTTTCTTTCCTGCCTGCAATAGCAGGAATCAAACATGGCTAAATACAGCTGTTAAAATAACTGACATTCTGCAATCTCCAGGAAATATTTGTTTGTTTCTAAAAAGAAAGTAACACATTTAGTGACACATGCACTTTGGAAAACACTTCTGACATGAAAAGAACAGAGCAGCAGTTTAAGAGGCTTGAATTAAGGCTTTGAGAGCTGATACAATTTTCTGAGCTCTTCTTCTGGGAAAAAGGGAAGAAAAGATGGATTTGTTGATATTCAGTAGCCAAGAGTAACTACCCAGAGTACCATGTCTGAAAGTTATTCATCATCCAATATAAGCTGTACCCAAAAGCAAAGATGACCAGTTACCTTTAAGTCTGTTCAAAAAAATCTGAGAAATAGCCTCAAATTTCTCCTTGCCCTGTAGGAGGTCACACTGTTTGTCATCTATAGGTTGTGGTGGCAACACTGCAAACTGCTGAATGACCCAGCCTGGCCTCAGCTGGAAATTTGTTGAGAACCATCTTCTTTCCTCTTGAGGATACCAACAGTATGTACTAAGCATAATGTATGGCCAGAAATATAGAAAGTATGGTCTTTCCAGCGGTATTTTGGTGCTACTGCTTGTAGTCTTAGCTGCAAGTCACAAGTGGACAAGCCAGTGGAAAGGAAAATTAAAAAACAAAATCAAAAACAATGCACAAAATCATAGAGACTTTCTCAAACCTCAGGAAATAATTTTATTAACGTGAATTCAGTCTTTTGGTAATTTTTTCTCTTGTCTATTCTCTGCTGTTTAATTGTTATATCTTTGCATTGAGTGGACCCATGGCTGTGTCTGGAAAGTTCTTTTGCTGAAGTTTCTTGCCAAACCAATATGCTCTGCTGAGACTGACAGGCTTTATGGAAAAGTGACCCTGTTGACTTGGGTGAGAGAAGGAGCTTTCTAAGATTAGAGGAGAAGAGAAAGAAAGAGAGCAGACAGAAATCTGATGGGGTTTCGATCCAAAAATGTATTTTTCCATTCAAGTACATTCTGACAAAGTGCTTGGAAGGTTTTGTTTTCATTCCAGTATAGGAAAAATATCAGTTCTGTAACATTCAATGTTATCATGAAGTGGAACTGCTGTTCTCCAGCCAGTTCTAAAAGCATCATTAATGGGCTTTTGATCTCACTGCACAGGTGCAAAGTTGGCGAGACTCCACTGTCATTAGCAAGTTACCTCAGGCTAACACCTGGCTGAAATGAGATTAAGGCCCACTGCCCTTAGATTTTCTCCAACGCATGGCACGTGTTAAAGCACACAGGGCCTCTCTCTTGTTTGCAAAGCAGAAACCAAATATATACTGTGTACTACACTTCCTTACCTGTACCTAAACTTTAGGTGTGTAAGTAATCTTTGCCCAGAAAGTAAGTGCCAAATTTCCCATTCAGTCAGTGGAGAGAAGTATGTGTTTGTGAATGCTTCCAGAGGGCAAATGTGTCTGCCTCTGCCTGGATATTTTGCAGGCTTTCGGACTCTTTCCATTGACCCGTGAGAGTATTCAGACAGTAAACTTCAGGATAGCTGCTTCCCTGCTTGCCTAAAATTTATTCAGAATCAGTTCTTGCTTTCTGTAAAGTGGGCAACATATCTACTGTGAATCTGAGGGGAGCAGTACCTTTGCATAATATGTCCATTATGAACACTGCCATTAAAAGTATCACAGAAGTAAACAGCATAAAAGCAGTGTAAAATGATCCGATTCCAAAGCCTGCTTAACTACAAATGCTTGTTTAAGCACTGGACCTGTTTCAAAGCTTCTGTAACTCATGATATCATGCCAACGTCCATACCTCTGCCTAGGGTGGATTTATGTCATTAGCAAGAGGACATCAGGTTTACCATAATGTTAAAAAAGTCTCTGTAGGTTGCAAAATGTGTCCTTGATACTGGTTGATGAGCAATTTTATCTTCCACGTCATGAATAAAAAAAGAAACCCCCTAAAGCCAGAGGAGCAGTAATTCCATATTCTTTGTGTTTTTCTTGATCCAAGGAAGCTCCTGTTTCAGAAGGACCAGTAGACCAAATAATCAATAGCCAATCTCCCAAAGTATATTTTTTCTTGACTATCATAAAGTTTTCAGGATTATTTACACAGTGAAAAAAAAAAAAAGACTGCTAGAAAGGAGATGTTTTCATGTTAAAAAACATGAAAAACCCTTTTCTTTCATGTTTGCCTGTAATCCTAATCCACCTGGTGCACAGTATCCACATATTTTTTTCTGTTTTACAGGAGCCTGGGCTGTTGAGTAATGACCACAAGAGTATCATCTGGTTGGCCTGGCAGGTGATGCCTTTAAGAGATATCCTCTATCAGTCAGTAATGGTGATTTCTCCATTACTGTTTAATCACCATTCAGCATAAAAATTTTTCTCTTTTCCCAGTATCATACTACTTCATCCAACTTCTTCCAGCAGAACCATAATAATCTATAAATAAAAATGCACCGATTCTGTATAGTCTTTAATATTATTTGCCAGATGATTCCTTTTTTTCCTTCATCATGTTGGTTTTGGTCAGATTTGTACTTAGCCTGACAAGAATACTTTAAAATAAAGCTAGTTTTATAAAGTTAAGTGCAATCCACTGTCAGCCTGTGTTACACGAACACCAACTGTGTGGTAACTACAGCATGTTGAAACACACTGAATTATGAAGATAAGTACTACTGCCTAAATACTTGCTCCTTGATGCCATCTTCCTTGAGTCCTACTGGAAAAGCAAGATATTATAAATTTTTGCAAAGCATACCCAGAAAGGGAATACATTAAATCTCCATCAGCAGTGTTCATTTCTGTGGTTTATGAGTGCTGAACGTTTAACTTTGCAACACTCACAGATTTATTTTTATATATATATATATTTTTTTACTGTACAATAAGCCCTCCAGCTTCCCATTCTGAAAAGCATAGCAGCACCCTGAGACTACAGGTTCAGGACCCCTCTGACCCCCAGTGCTGAGCTAACAGCAGCAGTCTCAAGAACCTGTTCTCTTCTGCAGCAGGTTGCAAGTCCAGTTGCCAGGGCAGATGGTGAGGTCCTGCCCCATGACAGACACAGTTAAAGAGTGCCATGGTTCCAAACCAGTCCTTCTGCCTCTCACAGGATGTCTCTGCTCCCTGCTCTTCCATACTCCCTTTGCTTGCCCCCACATATTCACAATAGCTGCCACTTCTCTTCCTGGGGGTCTTCACTGCACAATCCCCGCAGCGGCAGACAGGTGGATTCCTGGGCTAGGAATTTTGCCTCCTGCTCTCTGCTTTTGATATTCTTGTTGCTACTGAAAACAGGAGCATGTAAATACATGAGGTCACATACCCTCCAAGGGTGTGTAGTAAGTAATTTTGCTACTTGGTATTTTGCTGGGAAGGAATTTCAAGTGTGGTCCTACCAGGTTCTGTAATGTTTAGTCTATAAGAAGTTTTTGTTAATGATTTGAATAATGGAAAAGAGACAAAATGTGTAAAATTTGCAGACGATGTCAAGCTAGAGAGAGCTAAAAGCTTTTAAGAGGTTAACATTAGAATTGAAACTGACCTTGATAAATTGGAGGCATTGTCTAAAATCAACCAAATTAAATTTAGTGAAGAAAAATATATTCCCCTATACTTAGGAAGGAGAATCAAAACGCTAGTAAAACTAGTAAAGGAGCAGGCAACAACACCAAGAGGAAGGCCACAGTGCAGGACAAGAGAAATATGTATTTATAATCTGATGCTGATAAAATAAAAGGATAATTAAATTCTGTGTGATATTGGAGGGAACGTTGTATATGAAGCAGGAGTGGTATTTATTCTACATTATGCTACTGCTATTGTGTCCATTTTGAGGCACTGCACAGTAAAAGAAAACCCATGTAGATACACTGGAAAGCAGCCAAAGGGGGAGCAGTGAGAATGATAAGAGGTTTAGAAAACTGGAACTATGAGAAAAGGTTGACGGAATGGAGTTTGTTTAGTCTAGAAACTAGAAGACAGAACAGAGACATGATAACAGTCTTCTAATACATAAAAGGTTATTCTGAAGAGGACAGTGATAAGTTGTTCATTATGCCCACTCACTGTTGTAGAAGAAGAATTTAGCTTACCTTACAACAAGGAAGATTTTAGCTAGGTATTCGGAAAACCTCTTTAACAAGTGTTAAGTACTAGGACAGTCTACTTTCAGAGGCTGCAGGATAGCAGCAGAGGTTTTTAACAGAAGGTTAGGCAAACATCTGTGACCTTGTGATTTGCAGGGGCTCCAAAGCGAGCCACATTTGAAGAGAGTTTCTCAGGGATAGCACAAGGCACACCCCTGGTAGCAGTGCCTATATCCTGACAAAACCCTGGTCTCTGGTGTGAAGCAGGCAAACGCTACAAATTGTCAGTGAAACCACTCAACTTTTTTCATGCAAACTGCCCTCACACAAAGTTTTTTTCCTCAACCTGTTCCAGGAAGCAGAAAAACACTTCAGATAAAACTTTACTCAGAAGAAGGTTCCCTCTATCGCAGGAAAACACCTGAGTAATTTCAGTCTAAATAGTTAATCTAGCAAACTATATGGAACTAAAAACAGGATCTTAAAATACAGAAGGTTAGGAAACCTTAATTATAGGTGTTGTTATGAAGTTCCACACATAATTTTTATTACAGTATCAACCCAAAGATCTAGCCAAGGCCATCATCCTGAGAACTCGGTGAAGGACTGAGATGAAGGATATTAAAATAGTTACATGTGCTAATAACAGTCAATAAACTCAAAACAACTTTTTGTCTCTAGAAGCTCGGTAGACTATTCTGTCTCTTGACATGATCAGTCCTTTCTTCTGGAAATGGGCCTAGTTCACAAGCTTAGTTAAAAAAACTTGATTTTTAATTACTTTTCTGATGTGTTTTTCTTTGCCTTTTGATCCAGTTGCATCAGGATCAGATTCTCAAGATACTCTTTATAAATTTAGGAACTAGAAATAACCCTTTGAAATTAAGAAAGAAAAAGAAAAAGGAATAGGGAAAAAAAAAAAAAGAAAGCTGAGACCTTCACTCAAGCACCTGCCCTGAGGAGTTAAGACTTTAAGCAAAATACTATGAGACTCATAATAATAGTGTGAGTGTTGGCAGCCCTACTTTAGGGTATAATTTCTATTTCTTCTAAATCCCCTTTTTACTAGCAAAGTGGTCACACTATAAAGAAGACTAGGACTCGTCCATACGTAGGGTCACAGCTGAAGTTCCATTCCCAAGCTAAAGAATGGTTACAGCCATTGAAAAAATTACATAGAATCTTTCTTAAGTTATTGGGGGGCTGTAATTAGAGGAAATGTATCTCTGTGCTCTTGAGAAAGGAAAAATGTGCGAGTGTTTTACAAGCTAAATTAAAAAGGGTGAAATAAGACAGGGGAGTATTAGAAAGACGTTGATTAAAGAGTAGAAAGAGCCTGAATACATGGGATATGCTTCATTTTGTATGTTTGAACTCTGGCTATGAAAAGCCAGTTCGTGTTGAAGACCTGTTAGAGCTTGTCCCACGGCAAGGCAGTAAACACGAGTAAGTGGATTTCTGTGTGGAGCAGCTGGCTGTGATGTAGCAGGTGCACACCTGAGCAGGGAACTGTCCCACTCCAGAACAGAGCTGGGCATGGCTAAAAGGTCTGCAAGGGACTGAAGCCTGTCACTGACTTCTACAGGATTTTCATCAGACCCAGCAAGGCTGTTTTCTGAAGTTGGGCTACTTTGCAACTGAGGTATTGTCAGACAAAGTATGGCCTTTACTTTTTATGTATATTTTGCCCAACAAAAAGGAACAGAGTACAAGACAACATACACTGCAAGAGACTTCTGCTCAAACATTATGCCAAAATTTTGATCTAAGCATTGCAGAGGTTTCCTCTCATATTCTTTTATTATCATCTCCTGTAAGTTGAACTTCGTTTTCTTGCCATGTTTGCAAAATATCCGTTGAAGATTTTAAGCATTTGTTTTTACCTAAAGTTACACTTAGCATGGCTAGAGCTACAATATGTCATCAAAACTCACACCCATATGTGCCTCTGTAGTTACAAAGTAGGATGATCTCAAAGAAATACCGCCTCCACTTGAAGGATACTTCTACAACTGACAGTCTTGAAGCAGAAGGTAACTGCCCTGCCAAACTCATCTCAGAGGAATCAAAGGGCATGAAATCAAGTCATTTTGGAGTTTGAATCACCCTGGACTCCAAGGATTTTTATGCAATCTGCTCCTAGAACACAAGTATATAACAAGGCAACACAGGAGGATCAGGCAAGTATTTGATATTTTGATCTCAGACTGATTGAGGCAGTCAGCTCTCCAACTATGAACAAAGGAATTTTCTTCAGCTAGAAAGATT
The DNA here is from genome assembly GCA_013400975.1 of Atrichornis clamosus. Lineage (NCBI taxonomy): Eukaryota > Metazoa > Chordata > Aves > Passeriformes > Menuridae > Atrichornis > Atrichornis clamosus. The sequence continues at coordinate 136,469 of WBMZ01006828.1, read as the reverse complement.
TGCCTCTCCTACAGAACCAGGTTGTGGTGTGGAATGAGGCCCTTTAATTACAAATACCTCTTGAAGGGAATCAAGATCCTGATATTTCTGTGGAAGCATTTTACGGAGGAAGTTCTGGCATGAGATGGACATATAGGTGTTTTATAATAGGGCATTTAGAGAATTTTGCAGCTCCCTGGTTTTAACTTCCTATGTTCAATGGCAAGAATTCAGAAGTCCAAGCCAAGCTCTTTACCCACATCTGGATGGAAAACATCATAGGACATAGGACAAAAAGGAGCTACATACTTCTTAAGCAAACATCTAAGCTTTAAACAAACATTTTAGGGCACGTGCCATTGAAAGGCTTCATCTTTTCTTGACATTCTCAAGTTTTCAATGCCACATATTATTATTCTCTGAAAGTAAGTTTTCTCAGTGTTCTCAACACCTGAAGGGTTTAAATATTCTATATCTAAGTAGAGTGTCCCAAATGGGTAGAATAACGTTATCTCTTCTAGGTCTACATGCTCTCCATCATTGCAAACAATCAAATTGCTGCTAAAATTTTCAACATAATGGCTATCTTTGCTTGGGGAGAAATTTTTCATCTTTTATTTATAAGCAGAGACCTGGAAGTTTGCATGATTTCACACCACTCTCTGGAATTCTCTCTCAAGTCCGTATTGTGCCTCATCTGCATGCTGATGCTGTGGGATTTGATCCATTTGCACAGGGAACTGTGTCTAATTCCTGATGGCATGTTGTTGTATTTTACTTTTAAGGCTGTATGTCTTTAGTTCTATATTAACATGTCTAAGATTTACCAGCTATTTGCATAATAAAAAATTACTATTTGATAGAAGATTAACATTTTTTGGAAGGACCTGTTCCTGCTATTGCAACATACCATGTTTTCATGCTAGCAACGATACTTGCCTCATAACCCACCCTTGCACTTGCATGTCAGTTGTGTAAGACTTTAGCTTAGGACATCTTGTATTGAGAGTTCTGTTCTGTACATGACTCAGTGCTACTCCCTAAGCATTCTGTAGCTATGAATCTTTTCTTATGTTAAATAGCAGCATGGGCAAGACTATATTGCAGAGGCAAACTATTTCCAAACTACTCCTGCAAGGTCAGTAAAATCTGCTAGTGTCCGTTGAGATTCTTTAGTGCTTGCAGGTCACATCTATCCTCTCTCTCAACGAGACACGTTATTTATTAAATGTTGTGTCCTAGAAAATTATCTTCATTAATGCAGAACATGCATAATGCACTGTGAAAACATGGACATCTTTTGGTTAAAGGAAACTTTCTGGATTTGGTCGTGAAATACTGAAAAATCAGCAAAATTTCCTTTCTTGTTTTCCAGCCCATAGACATATATCTGTTACAAGAATCATCTTCCAGATTCCAGTAGTATATCCATTTATAGTAAGACAGTAGATTTATATTTGGGGAAAAAAATGTATAAGGGCAAGCAAATGTCAGAATTTTGCATATATTGTACATCCAGTATCCTCAGAAGTATCAAATGCTTAACCTCCAGAAGAAAAAATCAGAGTTTTGTCGCAAGTTCACAGATTCATACAAATTGGTGTTGATTAACTGAACAGGGCTAAAGCCACGTCTAGACCATGGAGGTTCTAGTTTCTACCTTCACTTGTGTTCTCCAGCCAGAGTGGGTTTGTAAGAGTCAACTAGGAACTCTGCTGTTAACTTGTGATGAGATCCTTTTCAGCCTATTTAAAACATAGGAAAAAAATTGGAACATGGAGAAACCTCCAAAGCATCAAGTGGGAAAATATCTCCCTGAGCAGACACCATGGGAACAGGAACAGGGTTGCTTCCTGTCAACTCCTTTTGAAGTCCTCAGATGAAGAAGATAAGATGATGGGGCAGGAAGGACTGAAGGAAGGGAAGATGTGTAGTACTTAACTTAGAAAGAAAGCAAGTAGCTTCAGAGCCCATGCTGACTGGTGACACATGCAGGCCATCTGGGTTTGCTTACATTTGAAATAATGTGCTTTCCATGACCAGGAGCAGTCCAAGACCTCTAATACACAGAAGGTATTACAACATCTTAATTTTGCCAAGCATGCAACTGCTGTGCAAGTCTTGGACCTGCAGCATAAGGATATCTTGCTTTTCAGGGCAGAGAACTGCAATATGACGCTTACAGATTATGATAACTGAAAATGTTTGGCTGATTAGATGCATATAAAATTAGCAGTGGAAGTGAAAAGAAGTTTCTTTCTGTTTCACAAGCTCTTGCCTTAAGAGGTCTCTCACTTGTTGTGATAACACTACCTGCAACACAGGACCTGAACTTACCCTAGGTCTCTCTGAAATTAATCAGACTTATTTTCAGTTACTTTGTATACTCTCCCTCTAGTTTCCTTCTAGTGTGGGACTAGGACTTAAAATTACTTTACTAATTAATTGAAATTAGCAACAATTGTGACCAAAAAAAAGAGACCTGATGCTGTACAACATGCCTGGGTGAGCTGTTTCCTACCTCATCCCTACAGCAACAAGACATGGAGAAAGGAAGGAGTAATGCGGCAGGCTTTTAAAATTCCCCTCCTCTCAGTATAACATAGAGGGAAAGCATTATATTATAATATTATATCATTATATAGCTATACAATAATATTATGTAATTATATACAGACCTGCCAAAGCTGTGAATATTCCCTCCTCTACCAAGCTTCTGGGAAATTAACTAGGAAAAGAAAAAGCAACAAAAAACCCTCAAAAAATCCTGTTAGCATGCTTCCATATTTCCCAGTGGCAGTACTTCATTGCTAAGAAAGTATCAAGACTTCCTCCTTCCTCCTCAAGGACTGGCTCTCCCTGCTCTCTCCTTGAATTCTGCATTAATGAACATGCCCTTCTGTTTGACTCCCTCGTTGCAACCTTTCAACTCATCCGTCTGTCACTTGGAAGTAGCTTTGGGAGGGCTCTTCCCAGGGAAATTTCGTGTTTATTCAAGTGTTGCTGTGCTGTGAGACTAAAGAAGCAGATCTGCTGCTTCCAGCTAAATCTGTTTATTTCCCAACCCACAGCATCACATATTCCCATAAAAATAGGCAGGAAGGCAGATACCAAATTGAAAAGGAGTCAGGGGGTTGTTCTCCTTTCTCATATTCCATTTTGCTGCACATCACCTTTCTATTCAGGTAGTACACAGCGAATTGAAACAGGGTTTGCACAACCCTTGTGAACAACTTCTCTTTTTCTCCATGCATTTGTGACTTGCTTTTACCACAAGACTCTGATGAGCTTAATGTATAGCAGGAAAGCACAAATGTATGGAGAGAGGCCAGTCCTTAGGCTTGTAATGGAGCCTTTAGGGATCTGGTAGACCCACGGCCCCCAGGTTGTAGTGAGCTGGATGTGGTCCTCACCAATAGATTTAGTTGGGGTCCAGATGGAGTAGGAGGAGCTGTATGTGCATGGTGTGGGTACCATGGGGTTATCTTGGGATAGAATAGCTCTTTCTCCCATGTTAAGCGTAGGTGGTGGTTACTGCTACATGACATGAGGGAGGGCACAGGCGTTTTATTCCTCAGTCCGGTTTGTCCTATTTCCCTTGTGCTGGAAATGAAGCCTAGGTAGGAGCTGCCTTTGAAGTCGGGTGATATTTCCTATTCTGGCCAGACAAGAGACCCAACTAATCTGTAGATAGCTCAAGAAATTGCTTTGGAGTCCTCACTTTTTCGGGAGACTGAAGGGAGCGTCCCCAGCCCACCCCTGGCTAAGTGGCAGCTGTGCTATGGGGCATGCGAAGGCTGCTTCAGGCTACACAGAGGAAACACTCCTGGAACACTTGCTGTACTCCACAGGGCAGGAGTCTGTGCAGAAACACCTACTGACGTGTAGTTTTTGTGCTGTGAGATGCTGAAACAGCAGTTCCTGCTCTCTCTGAGCCCACAAAAAATTAAAACTCTGTGTGGAATTGCTCATGGTGGCAAAAATAGGAAATTAAGATAATGCTTGGCATACAGAGAAACCTTCAAGAACAGAAAAAGGTTATGGATCTCTACATGAATATGGTCCTAGGTTAACATGTATGGTATGGATACAAGACAATAACAACAGAATTACCAGCAGGAAAAATGACAAAAACAACAATGAAAAACTTACTTTTATTAAAATCAAGCTTTAAAATTGTTCACATGATAAAAGGATGCCAGAAACCATTTCATCAGCTTTGCAAGGAATCCCATAAGTTAAATAGGTGAAATTCAAAGCTTGCAATAGTGAGCTACTCTGCATTGTGGGAATACATGAATTAAACATTTATGTAAATACATTAGAAAAGACAGACCAAAAAGAAAACAGCAAGAAGAGGGAATAGCCCTTGCTTCCTGCAGTACGTACTGAACAAGGTTACAGGCTGATTGCAAAGAGGATTGTGATCATCAGAGAATGAAGGTCTGAAGCAGTCACAGGAGCAGAGACATTCATCCAGCAGCAAGGACCAGCATCCTGCTGGGGCTGTCCTGCCAGCAACCCAGTGGCAATGGGATACACATCAGCTTCGAGAATTTGCAAGAGCAGAAGAATCTCTGGGTCTGAAGGACCAACACAGTAGTCTCAAAAACTATCCCAGAATAGACCTAGGTCTAGACCAGTGAAGACTGGGGATCAACATATATAGTTTGAGACCTGGAAATGCAAATGACAGTACTCCTCTTGTTAATTGCTGTATTCATATAAAGGCATCAAAATATTGGATTGGTAGAAAGAATGTCAGCTGGGTGTGAGTGTCTTATCACCAGCTCTAGCTAACAAAAGGGCCTAGATAAACATTGTCTTTTCTGGTGTCTCACAAACATGAAAACCAGCTTTCAGCTTACAAATTTACAAAAGTAATAAAAACCCAAAAGATCTACTGATTGCAGACATGGTCCCTCAAGTTTGTGACACAAAGCTAAGAGTAGATTGTTTATCTCCACATCTGATTAATAAAAACCTGTTTACAAACAAAACATGGGTCATAGTTTCCAGAACTACTACTGAGACCATGGTAAATTATGAGATAATTTATATAGAGCAACCTACAAGGCACACTTCCTACCCCATTATCAGCTAAGAACGGAGCCCTCAATATTAGATGTGATGTTGTGTACAGGCTACAGGATAGCAAATTTTCTAGTAAAATAGGAAAGAGTGTTAAACTCATCCCTTACCCTCACACACAACTATTCAAATATTAGAAAATAACTGAGGATTCCTTATATTGGCCCAAGTGAACAATGACACAGGTAAACTGTCATGTTGCAGAAATCAAAAATATAGCCAAGTCAAAAAAAAAAAAAAAGCTTAGTGGTTAGTTAAGTACCATCAAAACAAATTAAAATGTTAATAGTATGATTAGCTACAATAGCCTGTCTTGAAGTTAGACACCAGGTAAAATTAATTCTCAACATCAGCAAAGATTCTGGATGAATCCAGATATCTATGTGATTACTGTATTCTTTATATTCTGCAACTCTCCTGCTACCTGAAATCCACTAAGGGCTATTGAGGACTGCTCAGAGTTGAATGTGAAAGCTACTTTTTGCTATCTTTATTGGCAGGAAGAAAAAACTCAACTGTGTAGCTACACTAAGAATAGGTATACTGATTCACACCACAGGTCAATCCAGCCTGTTGCTCAGCTCCAGGAAATGATGCAGAGGGAAGAGTATGAGAAAAAGACAAGCCTGGAGTAAGACCTCATACTCGCTATGCCTCAGCAATTTGGGATTTCCTTTACTGGGAATGTATCTATCCCTTTGACAGCTCTTGGTAGACCTTTTTCTCCAATCCGTGTACTCAATTTTATATGTGCCCATGTAAATCTTTAATGGCCATGGTAATTTTCATCAAGACATTCCACAGTTTAACTCTGTTTCTCAATGAAGCCTTGTCCTTTTGTTTGCTTTGAAACTGCCTCTACTAGGTTCATTTAATGTCTCCTTGTCCTTATATAAGAAAGCTACTTACCTGTAGAATCTGTTTTGTTCTATCCGCTGATACATATTTTCAACATCGATCAATAGTTTAACATCCTCATTACTCAAAGATCTATAAGCAGAAGAAAAAAATTACTCTGGTTAATGCAGAAAAGCTCAATAAGAAAATGTTTAGTATCAGGTAATGGCTAAAACTAAATTTGCTTCTACCCAATTCCCCCGTAACTGAGGGAGAAGCATGTCCTTAGAGGTCTCCGTTGCTGTTGCATTCAGTATCTCTCAAGACTAAGGAGGTGAGAAGTGTCTTGCACATCAGGTTATAACAGGCTCAACATCTACTAGGTACAATTCTATCTGACCATGGGCACCAGGTCCTGGACCATGAAACAGTAAGAGTCAGGGGTTTCTGGTCTTGCAGGGAAAACTTTTTTCTCATATTATTTGCTGTATTGGTAGTCAGGGACCACAATAAAGTAATATCTTTGAGTGCTATAGTAGATACATCCATCTGATTTGCACTGAAAATAAGTAAACTAAAAGAAAAAGTCTTAAATGAAAAATACTTCAGTTATCTGAAAATAATATTACACAAGTTTCTCTTTTTGGAAATTATCCATTCATTTTCTTCATAAACATTTACTAAGGAGAAAAGTATTTTATGAACATATGGCACTTGTCTCTGTTTTGGATGTAAAAACGTCTGGTATTTTGCTGACTTCATTTCATTGTGAGTCACTGTGTAGGTTTGTATAAACACCAGGGTATTTTCATCAATTAGAAATAACTGAGATTTTCAACATAACTTTCCCATATTTTCTTGCACTTGAAAAGTTCTGTTAATACCCTAGACAATACACATAGAGATGTATTTACTGTGCACACAGGATCCCTGTTCCTAAAAAATTCCAGTCAAAGCCTGAGGACCCATGACTCTGCCCTAAAACTCCATTGTACCCATTAGCAAAATACCTACTAAGTTTCCCTGTAAGTGGATGTTCTTCATCAGTTAGGATACTGTGGTCAGGAAAAATAAAGTTTTTGAAAAGTTTGTCAAAATCACATTCTAATTAAAAAAAATACTATCAAGTGAGTGAGCTGTTTCTTAAGATAATTAGAGCACATACAGAATCTCATCTGATTGTTTCAGATAACTCATTCATTCTAATATGTATGTTGTTGGTAACTAGATACTCAGAGTGGGCAAATCAATTGGCCTATCAATTCTCCAAGAAGGAGATTGATCCTGTCCCAGTTTTGGAGTACTGCAGGAGAAAAGGAGGACACCTGAAGTCCTGCGCACCTCAGGAAACTTGTATAAAGCCTCGCTTTAGTCATGATCCAAATTACTAGCACATGGCAGAACCAAAAGAGCAATCCAAGCCACTGTGGTGGCATCTCTAGAAGTGGCAAGGATGAGATCACATATGGCAGGACAAGAAGTAGGTTAGGAGCAGAAAGTGCTTATCCTGTTTATGAGGGCACTTTCATGGGAAATAGATGATGTGGGTTCAAATCCCTTTAGCAGAAAAGAGTGTCTGCAACCCAAGGCTCCCGGATAACTGCTGTAGCCTTTGAGCTAGCGGGTGAAATAGAGATAAGAGCTGTGTGAATCTAGCCTGCCCCATGGCTGAAATCACACTTGCTAATCTATTTGGTTCCGAAGGCAAAAGGGGAGCATCTTCCCCGCTCTCGTCACAGTGAAAGCAGGCACAACCTTCGCTGTTTGTCCTCCCACAAGGTGACACTAGATGGCAGCAACTGAAGTGGCAGCAGAAGCTGCAGAGCTCGCTGGCCCGGAAGGCACTCTGGCAACCAGATAGTCAAAAGTACGGGAAGCACCTGGGAGGCACTGCTTCCGTCCCTACCTACTGCCGCGGAGGTTGCCACAGTACTGAGACAACTCATGAGATGGAGTACACACGTGAAAATGCAGCCACCTGTGCCTTGGCTGTCCTACTTACTATACATGATCTAGTTGAAGGTGTCCCTGCTCACTGAAGGGGCCTCGACTACTTCAGTTTCAAAGGTCCCTTCCAACCCAAAAACTATTCCGTGATTCTGTGATTCTGTGAGTCTATGATTCTATTTCTTTTCTCTACACTGACTTGCCCATATCTGGTTTGTCCGTTTTGTGTCTGAGGCCTCTTTGCCTGCATTAAAATGGCAATTTTTCATAAAGAAATATGATAGAAAGTATTAACCAGTCTATTGTTATGACTGTTTCTTTGGACTCAAATGGGTTAGGTGTTACCTGGCATTATAGAAATACTCACCAAAATTATCTTGCTAGTAACAAGTACAGAGTCAACAAGCACAGCAATAGATGGATAATGTCATAACTGCTCTTCTGATAATTAACTTCTGAAAGAAATTGATGGAGGAAAAAGCTGACACCCCCCAACACTTGAACAGTGCCAATATAGCATATGTTCCTCTTACTTTATTAAGACAAAACTTCACTGCCGGCACAATCACAGGCTATTTGAAATTTAACAAAGATGTATCAAAAGACAGTGACCAGAAACAGCATTAGTATTACCTTTGAAATATTCATGCGGTTCCTGTCCTCCACATGCCAGTTTTGTTCTATATCTTTGCCACAGTTAAAGCTATCTCACTGCTTCATTACACCTGCCAAGATCTGAAAATGTGTTTGGGGCTTAAATCTGGGTTTCAAGACGTCAACATGGGAAAAGAGCACAGTACTGTACACAATAATTGAGATTCTGACTTTGAGCTAGTGAAAACAAAATCCAGTGCTTAGTCACTGATGGCAACTGCAGCAGTCATTTTACTCAAGACCTCAAAACTCAATTGCTGGCTGCAACTTCTGCTGCTGCACTGTGGGGTAGACACCTAAAGATAAGTGCCTTATATGACAGCCAAACCATTTACATCTTTGTTTGAGCAATTCTGGCAGCGGCCGTGCTATCTGCCTGCCAACCAGTAGGGAAGGAGAAGGGAGGGGTGGAGACAGGAATTGTCGCTGTGCATAAGCATACACAAGGTGTAAGCAGTGACAGGTGACTCAAGATTACAGAGACACTCTCTGCATGTGCAGCAACAGGGTTTTGGAAGCCAAAGACAATGAGAAGTTGAATCTGAGGAGAGACATAAAGGGTGACTAAAAGAGCTTCTACAGATATATGAGCAGCTAAAGGAAAACTAGGGAAAATGTGGCCCTGCTTCTGAAGGGGGCAGGAGACCTGGAGACAAAGGACTTGGAAGTTCTCAATGACTGCTCCACCTTGATCTTTACCAATTAGAGCAGCCTTCAGCAATTCCAGGCCGTGAGATCAGAAGGAAAGTGTGGAACAAGGAAGACTTACATTCAGTAGAAAAGGATCAAGTTAGGGAACATTTAAGCAAGCTGGGTATAAACAAGACCACAAGACTTGATAGGACAAACACACAAATGCTGAGGGAGCTGGCCAATGTCACTGCAAGATCAATCTCATTTTTCTTAGAAAGATCATGACAAGCAGGAAAAGGATCTGGCAACTGAAGAGAGCTCATATCACTCCTATCTTCAAGGAAAGCTAGGAGATCTGTGATACCATAGCCCAGCCAGCCTCACCTCAGTCCCCGGGAAGGTGAGGGATCAAACCCTTCTGGAAGCCATTTACAAACATGAAGGACAAGAAGGTGATTAGAAGCACTCAGCATGGATTTACAAAGAGGAAAACATGTCTGACCAACCTGATAGCCTGTATGATGAAATGACTGTCTTGGTGGATGAGGGGAAAACAGTGGATATTTTTAATCTTGATTTTACCAAGGGTTTCAACACTGTCTCACATAACATCTCCATTGACAAAGTGAAATACTGGCTAGATAAGTGGCTAGCGAGATGGATGGGAAACTGACTGAACTGCCATGCTCAAACATTTGTGATCAATGGCATGAAGTTTAGATGGAGGCTAGTCACTAATGGAGTACCTCAGGGGTTGGTACTGAGTCCAGTACTATTTAGTATCTTCATTTATGACCTGGATAATGGGCTAGAATGCACATTCAGTAAGTTTTCAGACAATACTAAATTGGGAGGAGTGGCTGATGCACCAGATGAGTATGACATGTGGTGCCATTTAGAGGGACCTTTCGAGGTGGAGAAATGCACCAACAGGAGTATCATGAAGTTCAATGAAGAGAAATCCCAACTCCTGCCCCTGGGGAGAAATAACCCCAGACCCCAATGCAGGGGGAGGTCTGACCATCTGGAAAGCAGCTTTATAGAAAAAGACCTGGGTGTCCTGGTGGCACCAAGTTGAACATGAGCCAGCAATGTGTCCTTGAAGCCAGCAGCATCTTGTTTTGCATTAGGAAAATGTTGTCAGCAGACTGAGGGAAGTTACCCTTTCCCTTCCCTCAGCATGGTGAGACTCATCAGGAATGCTGGATCCAAGCCTGGGCTCCCAGTACAAGAGTCCCTTAGATACTGGAATGACTCCAAGGAAGGACCACAGAGATGATTAAGGCACAGGAGCATCTGTCACACATGGAGAGGATGGGAGATCTGGGACTGTTCAGCCTAGGAAAGGGAAGGCTCAGTGGAGCTTATCAGTGGGAGGGAAGGTGAAGAAGATGGAGCCAGGCTCTTCTCAGCAGTATGCAGTAAACAGACAGGGACAATGGGCACAAACTGAAATACAAGATATTTCATTTTAAAATGAGAAACAGCTTTTTTATTGTAAGTGTGGTCAGACATTTGACCAGACTGTTTTCCCAGAAAGGTTATAGAGTCTCTATCCTTGGAAATATTCAAAACACAACTGGGGACAGTACTGGGCAGCCTCCTGCAGGTGACCCTCTTCTGAGCAACGAAGTAGGACTAGGTGTTCTCCAGAGATCCCACCCAACATCAACCATTCTGTTACTGTGTGAATCTGTGATTCTGTGTCAAACAACTTAGTCCTCAAATGTCCCTCATTGACTTCTGCACTGCAGAGGCCTCCCAAACTCTGCAAGAGAAGCACTGATAGGCTAAAGCTATTCCTGAGATGTTGCCAACAGTAATCACACACAATTGTCTTCCCCTCATTGTGCATGTCTGATTTGTTCATGTTGTGGTCATTGCACCAAACAGAGAAGTCCCAACAAGTCTGTACAGAGATATCACTTTTTTTACAGGGGCAAGAAATGAAAAATCACCTTTGCAGTCCAGAGACTAACCATCTTTTTTGGCAACTCCCTGTGGTGCTGGTTTTGGCTCACTCTCTCATTTCCTCAGCAGTACAAGGCACTGTAGGATCAAAAAAATTACAGGAAAAGATTAGCAGGCACCTTCTGGACTCCTGTCTCAGGGTATTTTGTGTTCTCTTGAAGCTGTACATATATGACTTTTTAAAGGAATAATTGTGGTTCTCAGAAAACAATTACTCAAAACTTGCTAAAAAGAATAGGAAATTGAGACTAGCCTGAATTTAGAGCTCTCTGCCAGTAAAACATGTTTCAGTGTGAATAGGCATTTGCTAAACTGATGGAACCTATGGGCAAAACTAATTTACACCTACACTGGTATAAATGACAGAGAGCATCTTGGTGATGACACTGTGTTACTTGAGACTGACAAGGCCCAGTTGTGCCCACAGACATATTTTCATCAGAAATGCTGCAATATTTGATGTTAACCCTCAAAGCTACCGCCACTCCTAAAATACTAAGAATGCTGTGAATGTATGAAAACCTCACCGAAACTATTCAAACTTTGCAACTACTGGGAGAAACTTGAAAACTTTTCTGGAAGTTCAGAAGTCTAAGTGGCAACCATAGGCTGTGTTATTGATGGTTTCAGAGAGACTAATTCATATCATTTGAACACAGGACCAGCAGTGTTCCTTACAGTTCCTCCTCTCAGGCATAGAAATCATGCATCTTTGCCATTACACGGTTCAACCATCTGAGCAAGGCCTCTGTTTTCTTATTTTTTTGACAGTCGGACAAGGGGTGTTCTTTAACAGCAGAGAGGTGAAATTTTATAGTCTACATGAAACAAGAAGGGCAAGGTGTTGAGAAACCTCTACTTACCATAGCTCAAAGTCATTTTTTCATTAGATCGGTGTCTGTTGTCACACACTGTCTAGATTTATAAAGTTATTATCATTTTTGCTAATAAATACCCTGTAAGATTTAGGAGCAATGTCAGTGGGTTCATACATTACAACTAGAAAGATTTTCAGCTTTTTGTAAATTCTTAACTCATGATACCTTGTTCAACTTCTTAAGCTTTTAATAAATATCAGGCTGTGCTAAAAATATTATTTGTCAGATGACATTTTTAAAAATGTTCTGGATAGAGCTCTCAAATTCTATTGAAATGTTTTGAGAATATTTTTGACTGCCGATGCACTATGAACAGCAGGAGACCTTGCTGACCCCACCAGAGATTAATGGGTTGGAATTTGTGTCTTTCTGAGGAATGGAAGACGTCAATGCTAAAAGTTCCCTTACCCCACAGATAGCTGGTCCCAGTCCTGTTGTTTTTTCCAGTCTTCAGAAAAATCCTTGGCAAGAACTATCATTTTTCCAGTCATGAAATTTCCAAGAATCTTCTCTCCATGTCTCTCTCCTTTTCTTTGATGGACTCTCTCATCGTAGTAAATGCAGACCTCTTGCAGGAATGTGGGCCAGACGCGTGTGTAAGCCAGATGGCTCATGCCTGGAACAACTGCAAATGAACAGTGAAATCCAGAAATCAGATGAAAAAAAAGATTTTTTTTTTAACATAGAAATGTTTCTCACTTTTTAATTGATTTGACTCAACTATGCAATTAGTTTTGGCCCACTGGATCGCCATCTGATCATGAGGGGACACTATGTCCAGTGCCACCTTATATACATTTGAAATTAAGTAGTCAAAACTGGCAGCACTGCAGAAAAATTTTCACGACTTAGCCTAAAACCAAAGAGGCAGAAGAACCTTTTTTTTTCTTTTTTTTTCAATCCATATACCAAAAAAATCTTATTTCTTTGAACTGACCACCTGACTTCCTGTGATTGAATATTTTGTGACCCTTAGCTGCTTGGCCTACATACACTAACATGGACCTATTACTAGGTTCTTTCAATAGTATTGTTCCTGTTCAAATGGTATGGTTTGGGGGGTTTAGCTGTCTCACAGGCGAGAGGCTCTGATTTATAAAATTAGATGCCTATTTTTAGTTTTAAGTCCATCAAAATGTTTCATTTTACATGAGTTGCATTGTACGAACTCTTATTCTTGAAAACATATTTAAGTTCTTTAATAGTTAGAGACCTCATTTGGGGTGTACAGATTTACAACTCTGTTCTGATTTTCAGATATACTTATTAATTTTGACCTGTGTTATTATTTTCAATTTTTTCCATGTTATCCTGTCTCTGGTAAGTAAAGAAATGGAAAGCTGTCTTCAACATATAGTTGTATCTTGCCAAACACCCAAAAATTAGAAACACCAGTTTTTAGGGAATGTGGATGACTCTAAGGAATAGTTGATGGATCCTTTAAGTTCTAGCCCTCATATTTACATCTCAGTCCAGACTACTACAAATTAAGCATTCCCATATATGAAGAATATTACAGTCAGGCAAAAATAACTTCAAAAATCAAGGAGGAAGGGTACTACAGAATAGTCAGAATTACCTTAGTTCCTGTAAAGATTATGGAGACATCCACACGGGAGCCATTTTTAGGAAGGAGAAGAAGGTGACTGGGAGCAACCAGCATAGATTTGCCAATGACAAATGGTGCTAGCTGCCCTCTACAATAGGAGGACTGGTTTTGTGGAGAAACAAAGCAGAGCATGTCATTTATCTCAACATCAGCAGGGCTGTTGACATACCGTCTCATAGCACCACCCCTGCAGACAAACTGGGGAGACATGGACTTTGGATGGAATTCCAAGGTGAATGAAAGATCTGCTAGGGTGGTGGGCTTACAGAGTAACAGCCTTCAACACTTTGAAGGAATTACAATGAAGAGCAATGTTCCTCAGAGATTTGTACTAGAGTTGATATTGTCTGTCATCTTCAACAACTTGGGCAATGACATGGACGGCACCCTCAGCAGGACAACAACAAATTGGATGGAGAGCACTTGGTACATGGGAGACGAGGGCAGCTGTTAGAGGGGGCTCAGCAGGCTCAATGAATGATTCAACGAGAACTTCACCAAAAGCGACAGACAAATGCAAAGTGTTGTACCTGGGAAGAATAAACCTGATACAGAACAGACTGAGGACAGCAACTCTGCCAGAAAGTGCTGGGTTTGTCTTGGACAAGTTAAATATGAACAATCAGTGCACTCTTTAAAGACTAACAGTAATGCACCTTGACTGCATTAGCAAGATGGTAGCAAAAAAACTGAAGGAAGAGGTTGCCCGCTCTATTTGGCACTTGTGTAGCTCCACCTGGAATACTGAGCCCATCTGGGAGCTCCCCAATATGAGAGAGATTTTGTCCAGTTGGGAACGTCCACCAGAGATGTGGAGGCTGGAGCAGCTGGTATTTGATGAGATGACTCTTTCAACCTGGAGAAGACTAAGGAGGGTTCTAATTGCTGACTTAAACTACAGAGTGGGAGGCTTTAGAGAAGACAGACTCACAGTCTTCACAGAAGGAACACAGGAAGGGACAAGAAGCAGCAGCAACAATCTGCAACAAAGGAAAATCTGACCAGATCTGGTAAGGGTGGTTCAAAACTGGAACAGGGGCTCAGAGAGCTGGTGGCATCTCCATCCCTTGAGGCATTCAAAATGCATCTGGGCTTCTAGCAATCAGACCTAGCTGTAAGTTGGAATCACCAAATCATAGAATACCTCAAGTTGGAAGGGAATCATAAGGATCATTGAGTCCAACTCCCTCGTCTTCGCCAAACTACCTAAAAGCAAACCATATGATAAGCGCTGTCCAGACATTGTTTGTACTCTGACAGTCTTGGTGCTGTGATTGCTTCCCTGGGAATCTTGTTCCAGTGCTCGACCACCCTCTGTGTGAAGAACCTTATCCTAATATTCAAGCTGAACTTCCCCTGACACAGTTTCGTTCCATTTCCTCATGTCCTTGTTAGCCCTGACTTGAGCAGAAGTTTTGCCTGGATGACCTCCAAGGTCCCTTGCAACTGCGGTTATCCTGTGTCCATGTCTCCAAGAATATTTTAGGTCCTGTTTCTCACAGTGAACTGAGGAACAGCAGTTGTCGCAGAGAGTACCCCAAAGACTATTAAGACGCAGGATCTAACATCTTTCCTGTCTATAGAAATGTTTCTCTAGTCGTATTTGAAAATATACCTCCTTCTTTACTGCTCTTGGAAAACACCCAAAATCCAGTTTAACAGCTTAACTGGGAAGGGCTTGAGGAGAGAATTCATCAGGGTAGAAGAAAGGAGCCTGGGATGCCACAAAGCCAGTAAAATGACATTTTTCTCTTCCCTGATCTCGCACAGAACGGATTGCAAGTGTGGTAGAGTGTGGAAAGCATGGGCTGCCCGTGGATCCAGGGGCTGGCACACCAACCAGGCCACAAGCAGCCCCCTTCTGCAAAGCCACCCGGTGTCACACCACCCACACCCGTTTTAGGTCAAACCAGCCCCTTTCCACCATCACTATGCCTGCTCCCAATGCAATAAATAGAAAGGCTATTTTGTCAAGCCCAGCTGTTTTTATTCAAGAACTTCTCAGAGGAAGCCTAAGTGCGTAAACAGGAAAGCAGGGGCTGTTTTTACTTCACCCATCTATAGCCAGTACACACGGGTTGACATCAGGCAAGGGCCAGCTGCACCGAGTGCACCCAACAATTTGCTCCCTAGGCAGCAGTACCAGCACCAGCGCAGGCATGGCTGGAGGGAAGTGCAGACAAACACACTGCCCTGATACCCCTGTGCCCACCCCAGCTGCCCCCAGGTCCCCATCCAAGCTGGGGATAACAGGGAGGCAAAGGCGTGCCTGGAGGGTCATCTTCACTCCTGAAATTCACAAACAAGATTTCTTTCTCCTGAAAAAAAATGCAGCCCGTTAATGCAGCTTGCTGATCATGGGGGGCCTCACCACAGTTCCTCAGCACCCCTGTGCTTGTGTCACATGAAGTGCTGCAACCGGGAAGCGCCTATTTTTAGCCCTTGTGGACTGGAATTGCAGGCTGCACTGCGGATCTCCCTGCAGAAACACTGGTGGGAAGGAAAAGCAGCACCACGCTGTAATTTTGTCTCCAGTGATGGGGTTTTCTTTCTAAATCCTGAGTATCAGTTTCATTTACTACTCCAGGCTACAAGAAATGTGCTTCACCTACAGCTATAATGTCTTCTCTCCTGCCTATATGTCACCATTTAATAAAATCTGCAGCAGTTTTATAGTCACTGTAGAGTTATTACAAGACATATGTGTACAGAGCACACTGGCTTATATGACCACCCAAGCGATTAATAAAATTGGTTGCCTGCTAGAAGTGATCTTTAACTAAAGGTTGAACAAAATTGGTCTGGAAGCCTTGAGAATAATTTAGAGTGGTTGCTTAAATCACAGAGACACAAAGTCTGCAGGAGGTGGATCTTCATGCAGCTTTAATCATTAATGTTTTTTCTATCCATGGCCTCAACACCTTTAAATAGAACAACCTACCAAATAATATTTATGTTAATTTGTTTATTTGCTGCCATAGAAAACAAACAACTGCAACAACAGTGCTAAGTGCTAAGGGCACAAGTGTGAATAGTAGTGAAGAAGTGCCTTGGTTATGAGTAATTTCTCTCTCTATTTTAAACATAGTGAGCAAGTTCTGCTCAGTTACACCAGACTAAATTGGAGAAAAGTGAATTCTATGAGGACAAAATTTATCCCACAAATTCAAATCACCACTTCAGAAAAAACAAAATCTAGTTATTAATTGTATTAATAACTCTCATCTTATTTTATGCTTTCCTTGTAAAATTTCCTTACATGCATAAACTGAACATAAATTAATTTCCTCATGTGTTTTACTACTTGTTAATAATTTGAAAGCCACAAAAGTAGTGATCTTAAGTTACATCAGAGAGTAAAACAACCATTATCTCTGGAACAGAAAGGATAGGAGGCACAGAAACAGCAAGTGTGCTCTGTCAGGACAGCACCACCTTATGCTTGGTTTCTATTGTACAAAGCAGGTTGTAGTGTAGAGTACAGTGAGAGCCCTCAGAAAAATAGATTTACCCCACAGTCTTCTGGATCTTCACTCTAAATAGAACCACACTAAGACTGTTTGGGAGACTTTGTTCTACATATATCCCATCATTAAGGGGACTTACTCATTTTCTACCCTGTCTTTAATCTGGAAAAGATAAAAAATAAGTAAACAGTAAGTTTAGGCTAGAAACTACTCTGCTGTTGACCATATGACTTCATGTCATACTGGCTCCCAGTTAATGCCCAGCTGCCTGTTTTAAACTCTCCCTCTGCTTCAATTCCAGGGAGTCCATCTGCCAGGCAGAAGTCATATACAATGCCCAGAGAGTCACTGGATAGACTTCAGCATTTCATAACTTTATTTAAACTCATCAGGGACCACTATAAAGAGTCATACAGAACTAGCATAAGTCTTGGGTATTTGATCCAGGGTTTAACGTTACAGTTTCCAGAGAACACAAAGATTTTTGGGATTACGGTTCCAGCAAAACGGCAGAAATTTCTGACGATGCAAATTGAATAGCTGACAATAGACATTGACTGTTCCAGGTGAGTTTGAATTTGTTGAATTTATATCACAGAAATAAGTGGCTTAAGACACCTCCTCCTATGTGTTCAAGTGGTATGAATCAAGCATAAACTATAGAAAGTCAATGGAGTTACTTTGATGCAAATGAGATTAGAACCAGACTCTGCATCTTCTTCAAACAGTGCAGCAGGGTTCTTCAGCGTCCCACCAGTATGTAAAGGAGATGGCTCTGTCCATTCATACTGACATCCAGTGAGTCTCTGATAGATGTCTTTCAGGGCAGCTGCTACGTCATGGTTCTCTCAAGCCATGACAAAGTCATTTAACAGATTTTCTATTTAGCCTAGTGCATGTGTCAGAGTGCAGCTAAAGAAAGTGAACAAGTCCATGCCTGCCTGTGTTGCAGCATCCTTTCCAACCTCTCTCTGTGTCAGCCATTCAGGAGGGCAGTTATGGAGCCTCTTCTCATCCTGGCACAGGGACACATATTGCAGTGGCCAAACTCACACTTCCTTTCTTTCAAAATAACATGATACTACAAGATTTCAAGAGCGTCTGCCTTTGTCTCCCTCTAATCTCCAAAAGCCTAAGGCAAGGCATCTGATGCCTCTTTTCTCTGTGTATGGAAGGGAGGCTGAAAGTGCCATTTTACTGTGAAAAGTCAATATTTCATTTTTAAAAGAAAAACACTAAGGCAGATCAATAGATCTTGCCTAGTGCACATTTATGGAAACTATGAATTTGTTTAGGAGATGTTGGGAGATTGAGTGCTGAAGCCAAAGACTAAGAAAAGGAGCTCCAGGACAGAGCCTTTTGTTCCCTCTGCCTGTAACATTTAAGTTTTCACAAAATCCTGCCCCTCCAGGAAAATTAGTTCATACATTGGTAAATAAGAACACAGCAGCACATGGCAGGAGACAGAATCTCCTATTATTCATGCAGGCTAAAATTTGGGGCAGTTCAGTTGTCAGTTCATGCTCCAGGGAGTGAGAGTCATAGATTTTCTGGGTCTGGGAATAAAAGTCGCCAGTGTGAAAACAAAGGAAGACATAGTAAAAAGCTAGAATCTACTCTGAGGTACCTGAGGTACCTGTTCTCAGAAAACAATCAATTCTGGGATGCAAGGAAAGAATTTAAAACTCCCTGGAGTTCTACTGCAGTGTTCAGTACTGTTCCTCATGTTACGCAGTACAAATAAAATGTGAACTCAATAGGCCTATGTAAACCATATTCAAACACCCTTTTCCCTTTCCTTTTAGCTTTCTCTTTCATGTCTTTTTTCTTTGATTTCTGAATGAAATTTCTGCCTTGCCTTTGTGGTCAACCATGCCAGCCATCTAAAGCTCTCTTGAGAAAGAAACACTTTTCAAGAGTTAGTAATCATGTGCAAAGAATTTTGGTCATAAATACTTCAGGGATGTTGTCAAGAATAAAATACAATAAAAATAGGCAAGTTAAAAAAAAAAAAAGTAGGAGTAGTCCAACAGAGCCAGCTGCATTTCCTCCTGTCACACAGTCCTTCATGTGTTCTTCAGCACAGGACAATTCAGAGGATCCCAATAATTTCTTGTGGGAGTAAGCTGCTGTTCATATCCTCAAGCAATACAAGTCTTTCTATCTTAATGGACATAATGCTAAAATTGACATTTCAAAGACATATATAAGTCATCTTTCATGAAGTATCATCAGTACCACAAGCAAGTACCAAAGGGACTGAAGAGACAATCCCTAGCTAGCAAACACCCCTAACTTCAGCCTACGCTTGCAGTTTCTGAAACTAATTTCTAATTCTCTACCTACAATGAAAAGGCATCTTCATCTGCACTGAAAAAGAGACCACAGCTTTGAAGATCACGGCAACAGTGTATCCATATGGATGATAACGATTCAAATGCTCAGTTTGCCTTTGCCAATAGTCTGGCATCCTGTGCCTCACCCATCAATATGAACACTGATGGTATCCTTAAACCATCCCTTCTTGTCTACCAAACAGGTTGTGGGATTTATTGTCAGAGATAGCATTCTACAGCAACTTCAGCAACAGGTGTGGCCCTGCCTGGGGAAAACACAGTATGGTCAGGCAGAAGGACCTTTGTGGGAATTAAATCAGCTTCACCAGGTCCAGTACAGATACTGCCAGAGTCCAAAAACACAGAGATATTACAACTTGTTTAACACTTGCCACCTATGCAAGAGCATCTTTTAGTAGCAGAGGTTCCTCAGGAAAAAGAAGCTAGTCTCTAAGACCCTCTAAGACAGTATTCAGCATTCTTTTCTACAGTGCAGGTATCATTTTCTAAACAAATATTATTTTATTTCTGAAATCTGTTAGATTTCTGCTTTATATTAGTTTACAGAGACTCCCAAAATATCCCTAGGCAATTTTGGAGTGATGAGTTCATATGAAGTTTTCTCTATAGCTGTGGTTCTTCCTGCTATTAACAGATGAAGCAGAGAGATTTTTCCCTCAGTTGTTTCACTGCACCAAAAGTTCTGGCTAAAAAATGCACCTAAGCATAGCAATCCTGTACCCTTTTGTCTATTGTTTTGATGGAGCAGAAGTTCATTACTCCTGCCAAAGCTCCAGGGGTGCATCAGGACTGAAGTTGTATGGCAGGGAGAGAATATGTTTACTATGTCTACACTTTACAGGCAACACCTGTGCTCAAAAGTGGGTTTTGCACCAGGCTTTGACTGTGGCAAAGCAGGCAGTCACTACCCTGAGAACTGATGTCTGGAGGGCGGAGAGTTCCTTTCCAAAAACCAGGAATACCCGGTGAACTCTTTCCCTTAAGTGTCTAAAGAAATAGCCATATTTTATGATCAGAATATCCTTGCAAGCAGTCTGGGAGACCAAATGAAGTCAAAATCCAAAAGATGAGTTTACAACATCCAATTTATTTCCAGTGACTCTGGTTCCTACATCAAAATCTGAAGGCCGAGCTAAACACTTAACAACTACTGCACTGCCCAAACTAACAAATTGCTTTTCTCAAGGTTTGGAGAAGTAAATAGATGCTCTTATTACATGTTTATATGAATCATTTGATATGATTTATTGGTTTGTTTTGTCATTAAAACTACAGGCTCTGAGTATCTCCCAACTTCTGTTGTATGTGTTAAATTTTATCAGTCACATGCATTTTAATTTGCCTCTATTAATGGCTCCAGCTTCTTGAGTTTGAATCAACCATGGGGAATAATGCAAGGATCTATTTTAAGTCTACAGCCATTTTCTATTTTGGCACAGAAATAACAGACAGTAAATAAATATCATGCCATATTTTAGATCCTGTGAATGATTCTGGCTGACCTTACAGAGCTCAACAAAATAGGAAGACAAAGAACTGAACAGCCAAAATAAAGAATGTACAAAGATGAGCATAATACCGTTGAACTGCTGGTAAATGGAAGTGTAGCTGGATTAAGCTAACCTGAACTAATATTTGATCATTTCTTCCTTTTCATACTTGAGACCAAAATTAGTTCCTGCTGGATTAATCCCAGATCCAGGGTCAGCTTCTTGAAACTATTCATGATATTTAATGCACAATACAGAAATTAGGCCATTTCTGTATTTTTTTAACATATTCTTACCAACATTTGAAGTACATAAAGATGCATTTGTAAATACGTGTCTTTTCACACCACAGTTTACCTTTTCCTTTGTTCTGTCCTTCTAGTCTAGAGATGCACAGAGGCCCCATCTCCACCCTGACAGGAAAGAACAGCCATCTGATAACTCTTTTGCTCATCATCCTCGGTGCTGCCTCATCAGACCTTGAAAGCAGCCACAGCATTGAGACCTCCAGAAGTGTCCAGGAGTAAACACCTAGAAAAAAATCCATGAAAAAAGGACAAAGTGCAAGCCCCACAAATTATTCTCTTGAATTTGGAATCCACCACTACCTTAGAGATGTTATCACATCAGGAGGTGGCATTTGGTTCTTGTGTTGTAAGAAATGCAAGCAACTGTACTATATTCACTTTCTCCCACCCTTTGTGGTTTTATTGACAGTCCCTTCTTTCCTACCAAGCATCAGGCCCAGTAATTAGTACTCTTTAAAATATAGAGAGCAGTTCCCACCTCTGAAACAAACCCATCATATGCCACTCCTTCTCTCTCTCCCTAAGCCAGCCCTTTGGTCCCACAACACGGCTGTGCAAACGCAGCCATGGCCTTCCCAGGACCACCCCTCAAAACGTATCAGCAGGGAGATCTGTGGTAGAAATGTCTTTCCATCCAAACCTCTATATGGTGAGACATCAACCTAACAATTGAAAAGCTAAATCCTGGTTTACATGACCTAAGTAGACAACAGGGTGTGTGTACACCATTTTGACTGGAGATTCCACAGCCTTAAGGCTTTGTCTATCCCTTTTTTCCTGTTAGGCCAGTCCATGGTCATCACATGGTAATAGATGCATGAGATAAAGTGCTGCTTTAGCCTTTGAAAACTTTTTCTGAAGTGGGACTTCATTTTCCTTCAGCCCATCCAGTTCCCAGTCTGTTATTTCCACAGAGTTCTCACCAGTAACCATAAAAACATGGAAGAGTATGAAACTCTGAATAAAGATCTTATTCATAAATGTAAAAAAAACTAAGTCAAACTTGATGCTTCATCTCTTCAAATTTTGCCTCATCTGCTGGCAAAGTAAACCTAATTACAGAATAAAAGCCTTACCTCTTTCCAGGCCACTTTAAAGTCCCACTAGCAGAGAAATAGCTGGTTTAAAGATACATTTGTGTGAGGGTGAATGTGTGAAGCAGCCCATTAGATTGGGAGTGGTGAGGTGAATTTACTCTTTGTGCAGTTTTTATTTCACCCATTTCCCATTTTGCCCACATCACCACCAAGATTATGTAAGTCTATCCCCTACTAGGAATTGGGGTTTACTTTAGCTGGTAATGGTCCAATTAATCTTATTTTTAGCTCTAGAATTGCCAGAATTTCTTAGAAATTCTGCGTGAGATGATATTCGCTTATTTGGCCTATACTTGTAGAATATTTTTTTGTTTTTCTCAGGCAAAATTATTCAGGCCACTCCACTATCTGTTGCACAGAACTGAGCTCACCGCCTGATCCAGAAGATATCAGGACTGACAAGGGCTACCCACAGTACAAACCACCTCATCCTGAGCTGGTGACCTGCCCAGCACAGGCATCACTGCAGCCACGCGTGGTGCCACACAGTTCCTTTCCCACAACAGAGTGAGCTCTAGAGATACCTGAGCAGACAAAGTTCAGCTCTCAGTTACAAGAGATTGTCCGATGATAAATGCAGAAGCCACTTAGCTACTTTCTTCTTGTGCTCAGTTCTTTCCTACACCTTCTTTACTCTATTTCTCTACCTAGAGATGTTTTACTACATCCATTGATAAGTCACACCACAGAGAAAATCTGTGTTTAGCAGTATTCCTAAGAGCTATTGAATACAAATCAAGAGTTAAACCAGCAGTAGGTACAAATTGATATATCTCCATTAATTCCTTTGGATCTATGCCACTACTCTGGTTTACTTCAGGATGTCTAGCAGGAAAATTTTCAAATGGGTTGTTTTTTAATACTAAGACATAGCAAAATAGTCCAGCCATAGATCTCTTCCATGGAATAGTTTTCATTTTGAAACACAACTGTCAGCTTTCTTTTTTAAAAAAATAATATAACAGCCTTTAAGTTCACTCACAGGTTACTTTTTTTTTGCCTCTGAGGTTTTGGGTCATTGGGTTGTTTTTTATTTGAGGGACTTTTTTAGAAAGCTCATAATTCATATATATCCACACCTTTCAAAAATCACTCTGTTGTTCTAAAGGAACTTGCTTTCAAAATAAAGAACTCGTCCACATGTCCTGTCCTTGTGCTGGAGTTGCTGGAGTGGAAATCAGAGCTGCAGCCAGTATACTTTAAAGCTTTTTTCACTTAACAGACCACTTAGTTTACACAAATTGCATACTTGCTGGTTTCACCTGTCCAAATTGAAAAAACAAACATCTACGAAAGAGCCAAAGTAAAATCCAAGCACGCATTCAGAAGATGAATGGCACCAAAATGTAGCTGTTTGTGGATGGAGAGCATTTACACTTGCGTTCAGTGCAGAGTTATCAATGTGACAGCTTCCTTTTGTTACTGGTATGTGTTGGCTTCAATTGCAAACCACCACAGAGCTGAGGACTAAGAAAAACTTCCACATTTTCCAAATTATTTCTGGAATATGTGAAGGTCAAAAGGTCAGATTCCGCTCCACAGCACACCCACCAGCCTGACACAAGTGAAGCTGCTACCTTGTGGGAGAGCAAGCTGGCCAGTACCCAATTCACTGAGAGATTTTAAAGGAAAATTTTTCATAGACAGGTTACACCAGCTCACCCAAGAGGCTACATGGGAAGGAAAAAAACCAAACTGACTAATTCTACTTATACTGGGAAAAATCTCCCAGTCAAATAGTCATGGGCTTGAGTGCTACAGGAGATCTTTTTCATAACAAGGGTGTTTCTCTCCATTAGCTATGCTCCCTATACCTCTGCTACCACGAAGCTGCATCTCTTCCCTGTCTCAAAGGACCATGAGTTCTTCCTCTTCAGTGTCCACCATCTCATTTTAGATATTCCTCTCCTGCTGTAACTGTGGCTATCAAAGCAACTCCACAGCAGGCGTGCGATCAGCACTTAGGGGAACACTGTAGCTTCAGAACTCCTCCCATTATTATATAGGCAGTTTTCTCAACCCCACTGCACTTATTTTTTTTATTTTTTCTGCTTCCTGCCTTTCCACCAGTTCTGTCCCTTCATATTTACTTCAAGACAGCACACTTTCTACAATAAAGCAGGAAGAAGACTGAGTCAATCACTAAATGTAAGCACTGGCTTTATTCCTTCTGCCACTGGACCCCATATGTGCTTTGCATTTCATGCTTTTATGTAATGGAGGGTTCAGGTGTTTCTGATGCTGCTGCCAGGCACTAAAAGCAGAGTGATACGAATGTGAGGTAAAAAGGATCCTTCGATCCCTAACTGCAATTGCAGATAAAGCTGGGAATTCTCCAGCACACACCAAGCAGCTGCTGCTGTGAACAGGCTCCAGGGATGTACTTTGGTGCATTCTTGGACTGACTTAGTGCCTCATTCTAACTCAGTTTTCAACCACAGCCATCCTTTTGCTGGCTCATTACTACAGCACTGTAAAAATAAAATGTTTGGACAGAACTGAAACTTCCTCCTAGCTGCCACTCTCATTTGCATAGCAGGCCATTATCCTGTATAAAGGCAGGCAGTTCTTTCCATCCTCTGGCTTCTCTGATTTTCCTGTCAGATTATGTTTCCCTCTAATGCCCTTTGTGTACTTTTAGTACAATTAACAGTGTGGTTACTTGATCTCTGAATAGAAAAAGTCATATTCAACTCAGCAGGAGTTAAGTAAAAGAAGCATAAGATCTTCTGGACTTGATCTGGTTAATTGACTTGCTAACTGAGATAACATTGAATTTTAATATTAGCAATGTCCCTAATTATTTTTCTTGCATTTTTATACTCTTGGAAAATATCATATTAACATATTGTAACAGTTAGGAAAGTATATGTTTCCATATGATTAAGAAATTTGTAGGTATTTATGCACTTAAAGGGAATTAATTTGATACGTGTTTTAATTTAGTTATTAAGAGGCTTTTCAGCATTCAATGGAGTGGGTTGTATCTACTCTTGATACAGATATTTTTATGGAGTGTCACACATTTTTTGTTTCCTTTCAATTTCTAAATAAAATGGATGGGAAAAGAAACAACTACAAGCAAGGCATTGCATTCCTCACAGCTATAAAACTCTCTAGCTTGTGAAAATGCTCAGAAAATATGGATTCTTTGTTCCAGATCTTGCTCAGCAACACATTTCCAATACATTCATTCTTGTTAAAGCCATTGATTCTAGCAGCTCCAGTGAAGGCCTTCTGACCAAAATATTAAAGAAAACTTATTTCTTCAGCTTTATTTGATGTTTGTGTTACAGCTCTGGGCCTTAATGGCATCTTTGAGGCAACTGATACTTTCCAAAATCATCTTTAAGCAAAAAGCTACCAAAAAGCTTCTGCAAACAGAAATTAAAATACAGCATTAGATGAGAGCCTTACAACTTCTGTAATATACAGACTTTTAAGAATATACACTCTTTTAGGAGCAATTCTCAATGTTTTCCAAGCTGCACAAGCCACCCTGCCTGAATGTTCTCTTCCCATACAAAGGACACCTGGGCGCATGTGTTGGAAGACACTCCCACAGCCCTTGACCAAACCTCAACAACCTAGATTCAGGCCTCAGGTCAGCCTATCCATTCTTGATTAGGATTTCTGGCAGCATCCTCAATTGCATCATGACACTAATCCTCCAAAGATGCTGCAGAACAGTAGCATTTTGATTTTGCCACCCTTATTGGTCCAGAACAAGAGGTGTCTTACATATTATTCATATTGTTTTGGGCAGTCCATGTCTGTAAATAAATACAGCAGTGAAGGTGCTTACAAATACTGAATACAAATATTGAAAAAAATCAGGGCTAGTTGGTTTTCACAGTGACCAGCCTGTAATGGAATTAACTGCATTTAAAAATAGAAATATTGGTGAGAGTCGAGATATGCTCTGAGCTTTTTGGCCTGAACTGCTTTTGTCTTCAAATAATTGTGTTTCCTTATCAAAGCAGGTGAGGAATAGAAATGTGGAGAAGAGTGATCAAATTTCATAAAAAAAAATACTGAGGAATAAAAGCAGCCATTACATTGATCCTCATCTTCAGCTAAATTCTACTTCATGTCAGCAGTTGGTAAAAGGAGTAGGCAAAAGGTGACAACAGGGTAATCTACCCTTTCCATGCCTAAGCCTCGTGAAAAATCCACTCTTCTTGTCTCTGCCATAATTTAGACTTTTAACCCTTCAATTAATGTGCAGGAGTTACACTCTGTCCAAGGGAGAAAACCATGCTTTCCCCATCTGGAAGCTGTCTTGGCACCCTGTTAACATCCTGACGATCATTTGTGTCAATGATTACACTCATCCACATTTTTCTCTCTCAGGCAAAACTTCTGAGTGTCTGGCCCAGATTCGGTTCTCTTTTATCTTGGTAGGAAGATTTCTGTCAACCATCTAGAAGTTAGGTACCTCATCCAAAGAGGTGGCCCAGTCACATGTGATGACATACATCCCCCCACAACCTAAATGACTAAGCTGGGTCAACTCCAGAGGGCCCTCCGTCTTTGCACAGGGTATAGAGCAGGCTAGAGCACTAGCTTAAATCAAACTTGCAGCTTTTGACACCTAATGCTAGAGTAAGTGAATCCCACCCCCCTGACTTGTGTGGTCTTTAGACAGCCTCCACCTGCTCTAACTCCTTTTCCTCTGGAGTACCCTAACCACTCTACACTGGCTAGAGCAGATAGTACCTACATTTTCTGAGATGTCATGGCACTGCTGACCAGTGTGACAGCAGTAGCATTTGACTGTTGAACCATGCTTGAAGTGGTCCTCAGGCAATTTGTAAATCCATGTTCCCTTTTTAGGTTATTTTTGTATGAAATTTACATCAAAGTAACACTAACACCTTCATTAATATTATCTGAGGTGTTGAGGTTACTTCTGACCTTTAGTAAAAGGAGCATAAAGCCAACAAATGTTTGAAAGAGAAGCTCAGCTGAGCCTGTTTTCATGCAAGTCTTATCCTCAAAATCTCTACTAAAAACAGAGTACTCACTGACTTGAAAGCCAAGTGATTCTTAAACAATATCCCAATCCAAGCAAACTGATCTTTAAATTGGGCCTTGCAATTTCTTTTGCAAAATCAGCCCTACTATTGAGGTACATCTGGTGAGGATGAAGTCAGATTATTTTTTCTGTGCATGAGTATTCCAGTAAGTTTACAGATGAACTCTGTAAGCTCTAGTGCAATTTAAAAGCTGTAGACTGAATACACTCCTTTCAGTCCCTGCCAAACTCCAGCTCACTGCAAGATTGGCATATAGCATTCAAACTGTTGGATGTGTCTGAAAGGACAGTTCACTAAACTTGCCCACAATTAAACAAAAGTGAACAAAGACTGAGGGAGTGAGTTAGGGACCTAGTTGCTAGACCCTCCCTAGAGGCAACAAGCATTGCTCCAGGGTAACAAATCTAGGATGGGACAGGATGGAATGGGAAGAATCACTTTCTGGAAGTGCCTATTCACTGTTCCCTGTGCAGAGATTGAAGACAGCTATTTCAGGATAGACCTCTGACTTTTAGAAGGCTAAAGTATGTCAAGATGAAACCCATCCATCCCTGGACAGGAGAAGCTCGCATTCCTGTTTTTTCAGCCAGCTTGTTTGTCTTCGCCCTGAAATGAACTCCCATTAATCTCAGAGTAAATTGTGGCTGAGAAGTAGTTTGTGAATCTGTTTTTTATCTTTGCCACCTTTCAGCTCTCGGTTACCAGCTTCCAGCTCCACCTGAGTGCCTGGCCATGGCCATGTGCATAGGCATGCTACCAGGCATGCCAGGACGCTTCTCAAGAGAGGGAGCTCAGCCACCAAGCTGTGTCGACACAGCCTTTGGCACCTCATTAAAGAAAGGGCAAGAGAAACTTTATATTCCTGGAATGGTCTTGCTTCCTAATGAGAATATCTCAAGTTGTACTTATTTTCTTGGATTTTTTTTCTTGGAAGATCATTCACTCTGTTTTTATTCACTCATGAGAAAGGGAAGAGAAACAAATGCTGTAGGGATAGGACAAGAAGAAGTGCATGTAATTTGTCTAAGACTGTCTGAGTGCTGAACTCTAGTGCATTCACTAAACTTCCTATTCAGGGCAATACCCCAAGTTCTATTTTTTCTGTATTATATTCATCCTGGCTATTAATAGCCTATATGACACCCATATGACCAAATAAATCTGGCCACTGTGGAGGACCCCGTGGAAGTGGCGTGGTTGTTCTGTGTGTGGGCTGAGTTTACAAGCAGATTTCTAGGAAGCTGTTCAGGGGTTTCACCGCCCTCCGGGGAGTGTCTTGCACAGCAGATTTCAGGGTAGGACGGAAAGGAGGGAAGCAAGACCCCCTCTGTGGTGGCAATACCTCTGCCTGCTGCCAGCCTGGGGCCAGAGTGGATCTGGGATCATTGCTGTCCAGCCCTGGTGCTAAAATACCTGGCCAGCGGAAGCAGTCTCTACCCCTGAGTTAGAATTTGGATCTTTGTTTGCAATTTTATTTCATTCAATTTTGAAGCAATGAAAGAATAAGACAAGCTGGTAAATAAAATCTGGAGTTGCTAATTCTGTTTTTATTCCTTTTTATTTTGACTCCTAAAAACTACGGGTTAGTCTGTTAAGACTAATGGCTGGGATAATTAAGCTTTTACACTTATTTCTTTTTCTTAGCACCAGAGTAGATGGCAAAGTATTAATAATATTCTTTGCTAAGGTTCAAAAAAATATTCTTTTTTGGCAGTTAAGCAAGGCTCTTTTTTTTATCATTTTACCTACAAAGTTGGTAATCAAATTTAAAAATGGTCTGTGCTTTGCCTTCCTCCAAGTGATCTTGGCTAAGTACTACTTCAGATAGTGGCAAAACATACAAGTAAGTTGCTAAAGGGACTATTCCAGCACTGAGTTTACTGCAGAACAAACAAAAGTGACATAAGCAAATAGGTGAACTCATGAAAAGGGCCCAGGCAGGGCAAAGAGTTGAGGGTTTTTTCACTGGTTTCTCTGGTTCTAAAAGTTAATTTCTGAGCAAAAAAACTATCAGGGCATAGCCAGGCAGTAGAAACTAGGCATGTTAACAAAATAAGCAATTTTAAACCTTTCAATCAAGCTAGCCAAGGAGAGTGGATAAAAAAGGCATTTTTAAAAGCTCTTCTGAGTACTTGAAGTGTCCTTTTTCATTCCTCTGGTCTCCAGATTCCATCCAGGACATGTCTTTGCATGTCAGCAAAATCTAGATGAAATCTCAAAGACTGCAATTCTCTGCTGGGGGTTTAGAAGGAACTTGAGTGGTCATAAACCGTGAATGGGCTGCTACACAGAAGGAATTTCATTCACAGAGTTCCTTTGCCATTTTATTAAGTATCTTTTATTTACATTTTGTAACTATATCTTCTGCCTGCACTATGAAACCTCTTAGCAGGTTTTCAACAATGAATCTTCTGTATAGTGTGCTTTTTAAAGCTTCCTGAAATGAACTCTTCACACTGTATATATTAGATAACTAATATTGTACTAAACCCCTTTTGACTGCATGTTTTTCGAAGGCCAAAGGAGTTCATTCTTTCTATGCATCTCATTGGAGCGTATCTCAGAATCATCCATCATGAGCAGATCAGCAAGGTTGTCATGAATGAAGGACTAAGAGTTTTAAATTGCAGTCCTACCACCTGAGAAATACCCTGGCTTTAAGACTTAGCAGGGTGTTTGCATTCCTGTCATGAAACCTTGAACATCCATTTAAGGTTAAGGCTCTGTCTGAAATACGGCATTCTGTGGGATTAGCTATATGGATCACAGGATGGCTGATGTATGGATGAAACAGCCTTTTCTTTGTACCTTTTATGTTAGAAGTTCACTCTGACTCTGGAATTTTACCACCTGAAGCCTATTTTGTTGACAGTTCAGATGAGCAGCGCTCATGTCCTGTAAGCAGCAAGTGGAATTGTCAATACATAAAGGCACAAGTGTGTGCTATGATGATGTTCTGTGCAGATGGGCTTGGCTGGACTAGCTGCCTTTCCCCAGGATGATCAGACTATACTCACTAGTTATAGAAAAGGTTGAAAAAACCCCAACTAATTTCTTAATGTATCATAAGGCAACCGTTTCTGTGGTGTGATACTGATCAATCTATTATATTCTACATATAACTTATCCGCACACATGAATAGAACAAAATTAAAACAGGAGCTTCTGGAAATCCCCAAGAAATGGGGTTCCTTTTCTGTATTATTTTTTCTTTATATTCTGGAGTAGGTTTCTAAAGGCTGCCACAACCAGCAGGTTTAGCAGCAGCCATAGTTAAGCCCCCCAGGTAGAGAATTTTGCCATGTTCAAATAGGTTTGGATACATTCTGCTCAGCTCTGTTCTTGGCGTTTGGTGTCCTGAGAGACATTAATACTGGTCCTTTTTGAGGCTTCCTGTTCATTCTTCAGTCCCACACTTTTAATGCCCTTGTAACAGTCTGCCTTTCCCAGATGCAAAACAAAGCATCTCTTGAATCTGGCAGAATAGAATCCTGTAGTTGGTTTCACTTAGAGGATTTTGCCTAGCTCTGTCAAGGACCAGGCAGTTTAAAACAGTTCTGTTTCAAACTGAGTTCCTCTTTTCTTTCTCCTAAGCATGTACTTATTCCTGCCGTCACACAAGACCAAATATGAAAGTGGATACCTCTTAAAATCAACACCTCTAAACACTGTTTCATTACAGTACTTGAGAGACAATTTGTACCTGCAGGCAGGCTCAGATATGCTGACTAGAGTAATAATTGATGGTAAATATTTATAAAAACAATCCTAAACTGAGGACATATTTGTGATATTTCTTGCTCAATATTTTTGTTTCCTTTATATGTACACTCCCACTGTCTCATACACCTCTACTCACTCCTCATGGATTTCAAGATCCTGTTCTAACCTGCTTCCTTTGTATTTTTTGAAGAGGGTTAAATTTCATCCACTTCATGTAATATGCTTTGACACTTCAGTTACTACAATAGAAAATGGAAAGTAGGCAATTCATATTCACAGCTCCTGAAACAAAAGAAAGCAGTAAAAGACATTAGAATTGCAAAACGTGGCAAGAAAAAACACATTTTTCCCCAAGGGAAAGGAAGTACTATTTTTATCTTTGTGTGGAAGAAGGTGGTGCTGCAGTCACCTAACACATTAGTAAGATTAAAGGTTGATGATATTACTCTTTGGCAGATTTGCAAAGGTGAAAAAGGCACCAACAGTCACATGAGGAATACAGAATGGTGGCAATAAAAACATCTGCATAGTTGCCATCCCTAACTTGGAAGCCTACTGGAAAAATCCAGAAGTTTTTTTACATTAGGTTTCTCTTCAGCTGTACTCTGCTTTTTTACACCTTCATAAATCCTGTTGTTGAGATTGCTGCTAATTTTTTAACTCCTGTAAGTCAAAGTGGAACCCACAAGTGTGTATTCACAGTGTTACCTAAACAAGAACTAGTAAAGTCACCCAAAACGGCAAAGAAGTCAAAAGCCTTTGTTCAAACATTTGGAGGATAACCAGACACTGGAATTATTCTTAAAATTTTGTTCTGATTTTTATGTTAGGGCACACAGAAACAAAGAAATTATAAAGATGTATTAAGTGATTGTATTGCAAAATGAGAATAAACTATGTCTGTAAAATACTTTCTATTGTGCTACATTTTTAATATCTAAAAATAAAGCCTTGTTTATTCATATTTGATGATAACATTGACTCACCTACCACACAGCAAACCAATGATTTCTCTAACGTGTTTGTTTTGAAGAAGAAACTTGCAAAACAAGAAGTCCTTTTAGCGGCAATAACATTTTATAATCGCAGAAAGGCTGTCATTTTTCAGACTGGGAACACAAAATAGCAGTTCATGTTTACCATGTTCATAGTCATCAATCTAAGTACCCTGGAGTGGAAGACTTGAAAGGCTTTGCATATAAGCTGCCTCATATGGCGTCGCATGCGTTTCCTCATTTGACAAAAATAGCTTCTGCTTTCTCCTGGGTTGTTCTTTCCTCTACTTGGCTTCACCCTTTCTGAGGTCAGGTATTGTGCTGATCTCATGTGTGACGAGGGAAGTCAGCCATGGCCATCTGGAGGTGTGTAAGTCGAGTCAGTGCATGAATCACGCTATAAAGGAGAGAGTCTGTCCCTCAGCTTTTATGAAAAATTCTCTCTTTCTCCAGTGAAGCTTCTTGTTAACAGCAGGCACTTTAGAAAGATGCAACTGGACTAGACTTGTTGCTTTTATTGAGAGTACGTCTCCTTAAGACAGTGAGATGTGTCCCTGAGGTGCCTGGTGTTACACTTTAGCACAGGTATAGCCCTGCACCTCCAAACGTTTCTGAGTAATAATATAGTGGGTTTTTCATTTCTTCTGATTTCCTGTGAGAACAAGTGCAGAAGCAAATAAACTGAGCTAATAGAAAGATGATAACTAGACTCCTTTAACCCCTCCTAGACCAAACAATAATGGCCAGTCAGCCACAAACAAGAGTTGTGTGACTGTAACTGTACAGCATTTTTCCCATGATGTGGGATATGTGGGAAAGGCTGATACACTGAAAGCAGAGAAAAGGTTTGGAGATACAGTTAACCTGAGGCCACGAGAGATGGATTCGGTTCCTGACTTTGCCACAGGCATCTTCTGTGACATCAGATAAATCACACAATTTCCCTGTGCTCCAGTTCGTGGACAGGACATCAGGATAATACATGAGGACGTTCACAGAGAACGGGCGAGCACAATGAAGTCTGCAGTCTCCCATTAGCCTCTTGTCACTCTGCAGCTCACACACACACAAAAAGTAATGCAGCACGTGAGTTAAGCTCTGTTTTTTTCTCTTTTGCACTCTGTTTTTTTCACTCAGCAGCAGATCCAGCTGTGCAGTGGTCAGCCCTTCCTACACCTTCCAAGGCAAGGTCTTGCAGGCACCATCGTCCTGTGAGCAACAAAGAGGACATGCTAAGGGGCCCATCTGAAGGCTACACAGTGATGTAGGCACACACAGGGGCCATGTTGAACTTTAATGATGTACAAAATTGATGGGCAAATGCCTACGCTCAGGGTGGCTATAGCAGTGTCCACTACACAGAGTAGCAGGGTGAACTAGGTTATTCAGGTTTGGCTGATGTCACTACACAAGAACCACTGCACCAGTGTCATTAGCTGTTAGCATCAGGCAGGCACCTCCCTCCTCCTGGCTCTATGTTAGGGTAGAAAAATAGGTGTGGGGGTGTGAAATGGGCATTTGAATCATAAAGTGAGAGCAGCTATCCTAAGCTTGCAGGTTTGAAGAGACAGGGGCCGAAACACCTTTCTTAGAAAAACTGCAGCCCTGAGTGCTCGGAAGAGGAGGGTGCACACACATCCCCAGCTCAGGGGCCAGGGCTTGCCTTGCAGCCTACACAGTGTCAGCAAATATGTGGGAGTGAAACTCAATTGTTCAACACCACAATCGTCTCATTCAGTCAGAAAACCAGCCTTCAGACTAATCCTCCTCAGAGACTAGTTACAAGGAAAGTTTCAGCTTGTAATGTTGTCATTTTGGTTACACACATGAAGACAAGGAAAGGAGTAGCTTGATTTAAAATCTTCAGCACCTGCAGCAAGTTGACTTGACTGGGATTTCTGACTGCTTGACACTTCTGAAAACAAAAGACTAATCATTTCACAGCAGAAAAGGATTCTTTTATTCTTTCTTGTAAGCAGAACTCACATATAAATGATATAGAAACTAAAAAATTTTAGGGCTGAAATCAGGCAGATAATTTTCAGCCTAAAAGCGCAGTTACCAGATATAGAGATACAGATACTTGTACAAGTCTTCACTTACAGTGCAAAATGGTGTTCCACCACAGTACAAAAAAGAAATTATATAAGTATGATTATTACTTATAGAAGCTATTGCAACTTCATCTCCTCACTAGTCCCTCTGGGCTTTTTTGCTTTGTTATTCTTTCAAGTAAGTACAAACTGGGGGTTTTGCCTTTTACAGACCCTAACGTTCAACTCCGTTTTTGTATCTCTGAAAAACAGCAACTTCTGATTTAAATGGCTCTGAGCAGGCATTCAGAATTGAATTCCACTACAATTTTTGAATAAAACCACAGATAGGCTGTTTGTTTTCTCAAGCTAAAATTAGTCATAGCCACCAATACAAATGGTCTGCATTCATGCAGGTTTGTGTAGTGGGCTGCCCACAGCACCCGCATGGTGCCAGATACAAACTTAAACTAGTAATTTGGAAGGATTTCAACATCAGCCTTCCCGATTTCCCTGTCTAGGGGCTTTCTGAGTAATTAAAGATTACCTAGCTCTTGCTGGAAGGCCACCAGTGCATTAGCTAGTGTCAACACTGAGCTGTGGAAAAGTGTGGCTACCTGTGTTTAGTGCCAGTATTCCATAAGTTGTGAAAGATGGACAGGGCTCGTGGTAGGGAAGAAGCGTTTGCCATTCACAGGTGCTACTAGCAAGGCTTTGCAGCCGCTTCAGAGGATGATGGCAAGCAAACTGGGAATATGCCAGAGGAACCTATCAGAAGATGTTGCAAGTTTTGTTGGAAATGCGTCCCTCTGAAATCAGTTTTCAGTACTGCTTTATCAAAATTAAAAGACATCCAAAAGCAAGGTCTGGCACTGCTTCACATTACCCTGAGAGATGAGGGCAGCTCAGTATAATGTGTGTTGAGTTTGGAGATGATCCCACACTGACAGTGGCCATATACCTGTTAAAGGGTAAGCATTCAAAAATATCCTCAATAATAAGGGAAAAGTAGTCTTGAAAGATTAGGATGCAGTTCCAGAAGGTACAAAGTTATAAAGTTAGGGACCAATAGCAAATCCCTTGACTATAACAGCCTGATGGGCAATGGCAGTTTGGACAAAGGTTCCTCAGAAGAATATCTTCAGCCTAGAGTAGATCACAAGGTCAAGAGCAGAGCGCTGATGTAAAAAAAATAAATACACTGAAACACATAGTTAAATTATGTGTAAAATCTTAATTAATCTACTGCAGTCCTCAGGAAAAAAAACTGAACAGGAATGTTCTGTGTGGTTCTCAGACAGAAAATTCAAGGTAAACACATAACAGTATAAAGATGTAAACAGAAGGCAACAGGAATCTTCAAAGGCACACAGAGTGTGAGGCAATCATGCTGTTTAGGGAGAAGTCTGGAGGGAGATCTAATAACCATCTTCAAAAAGGTAATTGGGAAGTAGAGGCAAATAGATTGATTTCCTTTTCCAACATGGAAAAATTAGAAAGAAAAGCCAATGAATGTCTGATAAAAGGCTGGGCAGACTTTTCTAGTGAGAAAGATGCTTAAGTCTAGGAGCAGACTGTCCTGGACACAGGTGTGGGATCTCCACCACTGTAGTGGCTGAGAGGAGAGTGGACAGATCTTTTCTGTCCAGATGGATTTTGTCTTTGGGTGAGGGACAGGACACTCCATTTTGTTCTCCATGGTTTCGGTGCATGGCCAAGGCATTCCCAGCCAGCTGACAATGCACAGGCAAGAATTAGAAACTCAGCTTCCAATGACTTTTAGTTGTATGTTACCCTCTAAAACCTGACAGCAACCCCTAAAATTACACCCTACTGCAAGTCTGTGAACTGCTTGACATTCTGCTCTCTCTAGTGTGGATGTCCACATTCACTGTGACTTCTCAATGTAGCTGTAGTCCAAATGTCCCTGGAAATATGTTTGCATTTGACTCTGAAGATCCTTACAAAAATAAACTCATATTTTTTGATGGATCCATGGAGCAAGCCTTGGGCTAGTATCTGCATTCAGCATAAGATAACTTTATCAATATGACTTTATTTTGTCTAATTTTTAACATGACAATTGAAAGCACAGTTTCTTGGATTGATGCATGCATGGTTACTCTAACATGCTGTTCTTTACTCCTTATAAAAAATATAAAGGAAAGAAGTTCTTCCAGGAACTCAGATGCCTTCAAACTGAAATAACACAATAACAGCATTACAAGTAAGAGAGAAAAATCTCTAAAATTAACTGCACAGGAAGAAGATAACTTAGACCCATATCACTGCTTCTGCTGTTAGAGCATAGACTGGCATGAAAATCTGCTTGCATCGTGGACACTGGGGCCAGGGTGCAACCAGGGGGGAAAGAAGAGTAAAGAGTGCCAACATTGCCTGTGGGAATACAAGAGCACATGAAAACAGAAATTGGAGCAGTACCATTTATTTTTCACTTATTTTCTTTTCAAAAATACCATATTCTTGTGTGCAAAGAGCCTGAGAGTGAACAGCTTTGTGGCCTTAGAGCTGGAAGGATGAGAAGGTGAGGTGGAACAAAGCCCTCAACAGGGACATGGGTGAGACAGAGTGACAGCTATGGCTGGGCTGAGGAACGACACCTCCAAAGGGGTGATGGCAGTGTCCAACCTCCATCACTGTCACTAGGCAGCCTGGCCAGGGTTGGACAGGCGAGAGTGAAAAGTAAAATTAATTCATCAACCTAATTTTCTCTAAGCAGCTGACACGCTGGTCACTAGGAGAGTGTGGTAACTAAGGTACTCACATAAGCATTTATACAGAGTGGTATCTAAATTATTACAAACAGGCAATTTTGTTTCCAGGCAGGAAAGGGCAGATAATTATAAAACTATGAGCAAGTTTGGAGAAACTATGAGGAAGTTTTCATGAGAATGTCCTCATAAAAGTTGAGTGATGCTTGCAAGATACATACCACATCTATCAGCAGATGGTGCTCCTGCTGGGGAGGAGCTTGACTCTCTGATCAGTAAAAGTGGCCATTTCTAACCCAAACTGATATAAAAATGAGACCATGGAAGCACAGGTTTCAAAAAAATCCTGTGCTGCTGTGCAAGTTATTTTTTTTTAATTCTTGTGAGAATGTAGATAAATTCCCAGAGAGGTATAAGTTCTTATCCATTTGGTCATCTTTAGTAAAGAAGGACGTGCTAACATGACAAGGACTTTCTGCCCAGGGTAAGGGAATACACCCATTCCTGCTTCAGTTCATTGGCAGCTGCCAGCACAGCAACAGGACGTTGTCTCGCCTGGCTGCAGAAGAGAATCAGTGGATATGGATAATCAGTACTCAGCTGGCCAATGCTGGATACATTAGTGCCGGGTAAAAAATAATATCTAAATAGTCTATTAGCACAAGCCATTGACTGGAAAACAGAATCAGCTCGTAAATGATTCACAAGTAGAAACAAGTTTTATTTGAAGCTGCTAAAATTCACAAGAGATACTGTGAGTTCCATTCTCAGCCACTTTCCAGGCTCTGGATTTCCACTGATTCATAACTCTGTGTGTTTTGTTTTCAATTTTTTTTTAAGAGTCACAAGAAAAGGCTGTTTATGTTAGATAAGGCACCTGAAAGCTAAAATCTAAGTGGTTGTTTGCCCTGCAGTGAACACTAAGTGTAGGCTAATTTTCAAAGGCTATAAACAAAATATTCCATATTGCATGAACGGCTCTGCAAAACCAAATTTATGTCAAAAAAGTAAAAATTACTGCTACTGCTAGACCAGTTTTTTTAGAGTCCTGCAGTTGCTCTCTCCTCCCCTTTCATACACAATGCATGTAATTCCTGAAAGCTGAGACACCAAGAGATGTTACCCTTTGGTAAATCCCCAAAATGTCATATAATAAAGTATGTATACCTGGATATACAAAATTGTAAAACCTGAGAGCAAATTGTGAACTCTAACTCAGGGAAACTCCATAGTGTATTAATGTCACATGATGGGATAGTACAGAACTTTAATGAGCTTTTAGTGGAAGCATAGGAACCCCCATTTAATCCTGGGTTGAGTAAATGTCCTGTTCTGCCATGTACCTAACCCAGCAGCCACAGCCTGGAGAGAGGCAGTAGCAAATACATCTGAGACAGGTACAATTAATCTTATTTTGAGTAGCTATGAAGCAAAACACCAAAGAGAACATTCCTTCCTAGCCCTAAACATATTTGTATAACTTTTAAGACTTTAAAACACTGAAATCCAGAAACCATAGTAATAAGGAAACATTCCTCGTATGATAGCTTTTAAACATTTAATATTATGCAAAGATGACAACATTCTAGAATTATTTTTACAAGTATGTGGAGGTGATTACTACTTACTAGCGTCTACAGGATTTTTCCACAATGGGATCTTTGGCTGAGAAAATCAATTCCAAAGTCCAAAGTTTGTAACAAGCGATTAAACAGAACTGTGCAATGTCACTGTAAGACTGGCAACAGGTATTGGCATTAGGAGCATCACTGATAAATCCAGATTAAAACTTCTTAAAGAAATCAGATCAATGATTGTTTTTCAAATATTTGCATAAAAATTAATACTTCTACATAGAAAATTGTTTTGTTAATTTATAATTTATTTCAATTTGTAAAACCCCTTAGGTATAAAAATGTTAATATTTACCTAGCCAAAAGTGCTTTTACTAAGTCTCTCTTCAGAAAAAAAACCACATCTATTGTTTGTTATATAAAAATAGGAAGTACATTGGAATATTCAACAAACTGGTTTCAGTTACTCCAGTGAAGCCCAGTAGGTTTAGCATAAAAATTTTATTTAGGAGCTGCCAGGAGATATTTCATTGCATTTGTGTGACATTCTTTAACTGGTTTTCATACATTCCAGCTTCATGTAAATATATCCATGTAGAGTTAATGCTGCGGTACAAGTAAATGTTTGAGG
Source organism: Atrichornis clamosus (assembly GCA_013400975.1). Classification (NCBI taxonomy): domain Eukaryota; kingdom Metazoa; phylum Chordata; class Aves; order Passeriformes; family Menuridae; genus Atrichornis; species Atrichornis clamosus. The sequence continues at coordinate 97,424 of WBMZ01006828.1, read as the reverse complement.
CTCTGCAAAGATTAAAGGGGTACCATTAACCTCACTCTTGCCTTTAGCTGAAATATTTCCTGATTTTTTTGAAGCTTTAATGTATTTTTTTTCTATAATTTAAGCGCAAAAATAATTTAAATGGCTCTTTTTCTGGCAATTCCTTTTCATTTGAATGCTAGAAGCCACAAACATATTACAGGAATTGAGGAGCTATGACATTGTGATACTGAGAGTCTTAAAATAAAGGAGAAAGGAATAAAATTACCCCTTGAACCTCATTTCAATTCAAAAGAGAAAAAAAAATCCCAGGCTTGTTAACATAAATAGTATGTGCAAATATGCATAAGACAACAGCCCCTTGGTAACATTTTTCCCACAGGAGGGAATTCCTGCAAAATTGTAGGCTATGTGCAGATACTTTATTTTCCAAACAAAAATTGCATTATGCCAAAAGACATATACATTTCAACTGCTATTAGAGTGTAATTAAATTATGTTAGTTATCTTTGTTTGTAATACAAGGAACAAGATTTCTGTTGAAAGCACAAGGCACTCCTAAGTTAATATCCTTTCATCTCACTAAGTGTCACACTGTAGGTGGTCTGCAGTGCTTTCTTTATACAGAACTTTTCACAGGATTTGCTTAATTCAATGCTACTTTTTAGCTTTTGGGTCAAGTGAAAAAAATAGCAGGAAAGCCACAAGAGGACAAATTCCCCTTTCATTTACCCCGTGTAAATCCTGTTGAATGGGGAAAGCAGGACAAAGGCTGAATACTGTGCCTTTGACATAAGGAGAAATACAAATATTTCATGAACAGGGCAACAAATGTCTTTGAAAGTTGCAACAAAGTAACAATTTCAGTAAAACTGCAGAGCCCATTATTTCCTATTCATTGAAAACATATGTTGATGCTGTTGCACATCAGAAACAATCAGAAGTCATTTAATTTCTTATTTCTAAGTCTAAAACAGTAGCTTACTTTTCTATACACAACCAATTGTTACAAAACATCTGGTGAGCTGTACCTTTCATAGTTTATAGACAAATTCTTTCTTTAAAGGCAAATTGGAAAATTTTATGCTTTCTTTTCCCTATAAATACAGTATTTCCTCAGCCCCTGTAGAACTCCTTTGCCTTGCCTGCTCATTATTTCCATGCTGCTGGTGGACATGGATATTGTACATAAGTCTTTAAAAACAAAAAATAAATAGATTTTCTAGGACCAACTCTTCCCCTACCATTCTTCACTTCCCACCCCCCTGTTTCTCTTGCACCTCTTCATGTTACGTTTTGCTGCCTCAGTTCACTGCCCAGGATGCCACACAGCAGCATTGACGGCTTGCACTGTACAGCTACTAGCACAAAGTCTTCCGTGCATTAAGAAGAAAACTAATGCCATGCCAAACACTTCCAGTGTAAAATGTGAAACTGCTTTTATTTAGGAAGTTTTATATACTCAGAAGACATAATGCTAAGAAATGTTACCAGGTCTCTCTTATTGTATTAAATCTTAGAAAGCTGTCTGCAATATTAAATTTGCTTCATAAATCTCATTCTAGAGCCATGGATTCTCATGTCAGATGACCCTAATGTTATTTCAAAACTCACCTGCTGACCCTCTGACATACAGAATTTGAGTTTCCCAGAGGCTTATGTAATGCACCAAAGCCAGAGGTGCTGCAGGAACAGCCTCTAAACAGGAAGAGCATCCTTTTTAATTGCTAATGATGCCACTAAACTAGATTACCAAGGAATAATCCAAGACACCCAGATGAGTCTTTGCAATGGCCAAGACCAAAAGGGCCGGGTGAGAGGAGTTGCCGTTGCAGGTCACTGCAGCAGTGCTGGGACACCTCATCTGGTGCAAGGGAGAGAGCACACACCGTACTTCATCAATCTGGCAGACAACCCACAAAAGAGTAGAGGAAAGGAAATCCATGAAGAGCGAAGTATGGACTCAGTGATCATCCAGTAGCAGAAAGAAAAAAATTCCGAAGAAAGAGGTTAAATATTATTCCTAAGCAGGAACGTGCAAGGGGAACCAAATCCCTGTTTAGCTGTAATATGGGCAACAACCAGAGGATGTAGTTTTAGCAAAGACAGACGTTACATAGAAGGATGAGGCAATGATTGTCTAAATGCAGCGAAAGTACTTATGGTTCCTGAAGGCCCAACACACACCAAGTTGCAGCATAACCCAAAGCTTCAGCAATCAGGTCAGATATGAAAGAGTTCTGCTACTGACTCTTTGCTCTTGGAACCATCTGAAAGAGGTATACATGAAGCAATAGTAATTACAGATGAGAATCCATGGGCATACTGCAGCTGATAACAATATGGGTAAGTTTGTGGTTTACAAGACTATGCCCTTGATAGATTTGAATGTGAAAACAAGGAAAATGAAAAAGAAAATAATCAACAAGAAATTGTTATGTTCTAGGTACCTTCATGTAAGAGGAAGAACTTGGAAGAGATGGTTCATCAGAGAAAGAAAGCATTTTACAGATGATGCCAAGAAGGGCCCAGTGTTTCATGCTTTTTGTTGTCACAAAAATGTCAACCATCACAATTACAACAAAGGTAAAAAAAAAGATTAAAGTAAGGAGTGAAAACTTTTTAGCTGACTTGTAAATCAGTGGGCCCCGGGAAAGTTACCAAAACATGTCTGGAAAACTGGTTCATACAAATTCTGAAACATTATCAGTTATCTTCGAAAAAATGTAGAGGACTGGTGACATACCAGGTAATTAGAAAAGGGCAAATGAGGTACTTACTTTTCAAACCGATATATAAGGGCAGCTTGGAAATAATAGGCTGGTTCAGCTTTTAAATCCCCTTAGACTATTGGAACAAATAATTTCCTAAAAATACACTAAGTTTATTAAAAAAAAAGGAGAGAGTGGTAGCAGCAAGTGTGTTTGTAAACTTCCAATTTTGCAAAACTAATGTAATTTCCTGCAAGAACTGGCAAATTGGTTTTGTGAATGATGGAAGGACCATGGAGAAAGAAGACAAATAGTAAATGTCATGTAGTTTAACATTAGTTAATATATAGTTTGACATGCGTAAAGCTTTTGACACTGCTTATTATTACATTCCCATAAGTAAGCTCAGAAATGTTGTGTTGTAGTTCACAATCAAATGCAGAACCAGAACCAGAGCAATTTTCAGTGGTTCACTGCCAAAAAAATATGTGTCCAGTATTAACAAATGTCTTCCTGAATTACTTGTGTGATTGAATAAACATACATTGCTATATACATAGACACAGACAACAAAGAGATACACTGATATATTAATATGTATCTTGTGTATCTGAATTAACTGCAGGTAATAACAGTTGTGAAAAGTGAGAAGTTCAATTAGGGAAGGAACTAAATTCCAGAATGATTTTTTCAGAAACTCAATACAGATTGCAAAAGATCAGCATGTGATTAAATGAAGTTTATGGGTAGAAATAACCAATTACATAAGTACAAATAGAGAAGGAAAGGAAAGCATGGTTATGGAAAAACAAAAGCAGACCATGAGTCACCACGCTGAATTTCTACCAAAACTCAAACCTCATTCTGGATAAACTGGCTGAAGGGGTCACTCCAAGGCATCTGAAGTTGTTCTCCCACATTTCTTGGCACTGGAAAGGCCAAGATGAGTCTGAGTTTATGTCCAGTTTGGGGCTTCACTTTTCAAGAAAAACATGAGCTTTTGATTAGATTATGATTGGAGTTCTGTTCACAAAACCGGAAGAATTTGTGCTACTTTATCTTAAGGAAGACATGAGGCATCGCATAATTCCACAGAGGAAATTCTGAAAAAACCCTCTTGTTGCAGATAATTAATAGCTTACTTTGAAAGGTTGCATCATCCTATCACTGGAATTGCTCAACTTGTGGGAGAAGAATCTACATGAAAAATTAAATGAATTGGTGGTGACTTTGAGGAAGGGAATGGACTAACTGATTTGCTGACATCTACATCAATCTCACTGGTGAAGATTTTGTATCAGGGTTTGAGAGTAGCTTTTTACATGGAATTTGTATCTTCTGCTTTATCTGTGACTGTCTGATCTCATCTAACTCTTAATTGGTCCATTTCTTGCTAATTTTTATTCTAGTACATCCATATACAATGTAGGCAGCTTTATGGACTCTCCCATTCATGAAAGAGTAGCAGCCTTTCTGACTATTTCAACCCTTTCTATAAGCAGTCTGAAAAACAAAGTATGGAATCCAAAGCATCCCCTGCAGGGCCTGTGAGCAACTGTCTGGTCCTCAACATTCCCAAAGGAGGGCAGACTGTTGTCTGATGTGCCATGAGAGTGGTTGATGGCTCCACGGTCAGCACTCGCTGATGTCCCATTTCCCTCTTACCTCCTCGCCTGTGTTTGTCCATCAGCTCCATTCCTGCCCAACATGCAATGAGTTCTCTGGGGTGAAGATGCCTTTTCTTCTCTTTGTTCACACAGTTGCTAGCAGGCTCCTGAGAGAAATCCCCAGGTGCTACAATTAATTCATTATTGTTGGTGATAGTGGTATTAACATTTGCTGTTTACAATTACTCGTATGTAGTAATTACATACATTCTTATTTTCCATTTGTTCAAAATACACATTGGGAGAGAGAGAGAGAGGCGCTGTTTAATCTTTCCTAAATAACCCATTTGCAAGATTATTTCAGATTTTCAGATATGAAATATTGTACTCCTTCTACATGAAGCATAACATTCATTTGGGGAAGGCAGAGATAAAGGAGGCGATAAGGCTTATGTCATTTGTTGTCTTTCTTAAGTCTTCAGTGAACTCTTCTAGGGAAATATTACTCTACTTGTTATTCTTATAGCAGACAGATATTAATTCCTATCTTGCATCCACCTGCTTATCTACCACATTACAGAGGGGTCCTGCCCACATTTATTCTACTGGTTAAATGCCAGTTTAATTCTTCTATGCTGTAGGCCACAAGAAATGTGTTCAAAGGACAGCCCCTCATATACACACCACAGTATAAACATTTTAATGAAAGAGAATTTTTTGTAGGAGGGGAAGAAAGTTCCTTTACTTTGAAAATAATGAATAAGCTCTCACTGAAATGAACCTTTTATGTATACCTTTATGTTTCTGATCTGGCAGCTTTGAAGAGCTGATATTATCAGTTTTAGAACCTGGAGTCTGGCCTCTATTCTCTGTAACATGCTTTACAATGGAAAAGACCATTTGTAAGCAAGTAAAGCAACACAGAGAAAGAAAAAAACAGGTACTTTTTAAAGGCTTTAAAGCCTTCAGATTTTTTATTCCTTTGCAACCTTTCTTCCTGACATACAAACTGTGTCTCTTACTTACCCATACCACTGCCCTGCTACTCTTCCACTACATTAGGATACTAGAGCTACTAATTTCAAAGTTTAACTGCAATTTTACTTTTCCGTTGGAAATGGTCTGCGTAATGCCCACTGCACACTGGTGTAAGTCTGTCTGCACTGAAACCAAAAATGAACTCACATGAGAGGTCCAACAGAGATGGGAAACTTGCTCTAACACTGCCCATCATGCATATTGCATTTCTTGCAGGAGTTGTTCCAGTTCATAAATTTAGCTCTTTCTCTATGGACAGAGAAACGGAGGCAGAGGTCATAAGGCTCAGCAAGCCTCAGAGGTTGACCACTGACCTCAACAGGAGCAAAGACAGTGCTTTTGAATCCTTTTCTCCCTTGACCCGTGCAGTGAGAATCAGAGCTGGAATCAGGATGAAGGTACCCAGTGTTTCTGCACACAGACTGTAAGCCATGACTTACCACACAGACTTGGAGGGCAACTTTCCGGATTTGGAGCCACACCACTCTTCAGCCCACCACTTGCACTGATAGTCCCTGCTGGTCCCCAGCTGGTTGAAGAGAGTCAGCCTGACCCTTCCCTTGAAGATCTCCAGTGTTCCTCCTCCTGTGGGAAATCACCCTCCTACCACCACAGACTTCCAAGGCACCCATCATTCCAAAACTGCTCCAGATGAAACTGGGATCTCTAAACATAAAACCAGGTTTAAACCATCCAAAAATGCACCGCAAACTGAGCTGCCCCACAGGTTTAAACTCAAATGTTAATAGGTTATTTTCTTTAATGAAAACTTCAGAATCCATTTCCTTCTCTTTTTATAATCATTTCAAGGTTTCCAGAAGAGTAGAATGTGTATCAAAATATGTTCTGGATGGTCTTGTAACAGGAACTTGTTTTCAAGTTCCTGTGTTCTGAAAGCACAGTCCTTTTCTGTACATAATGGTCAGATACATCTCAGAAGATTGATAGAAGCTTTCAAAAGCAGTGTTAACTCTTCCATGGAGCAAACAGGAGACAAAAATTGCAGCAGATGTCTGTAAACAAGATCACAAGAGGCTGAAGAAAGACTTCTGGGGTAATCCAAAGACACACTACTGTCTCCATCAGGTAACATTCTTCAGTGAATCTCATAGGCCCTGGGACACAGACTGTCCACCTCTGCTAACAGACTGAATTTAAGAGTAGTGAAGGACTCCTCTACTTTCCACTGGAGTCTGTGCAAATGGAGGGTCAGGCAGTCTGGAGCACAGCTTTTCTGAGCTCACACCCTGATTATCCCACTCTCAGCACATGCCGTGCTTACCCACTTACACCAAGGGGGAGGGAGCAGGAGGCAGAGGAGGTGGTTCCATAAACTCAGTAGATCAGAGTCACCATGAATATTTTCTTCATTTATAATTACAAGCAGCATCCAGCCTTGGGATCACAGGAGTTAGTCTCTGGGGTCTCAGTCCTCAAATTTCAGAAGTTTGTTGTGTTCACACAAATTCTTAGCATAATGGGCACTGGATTATTCTATGTGTAATCAACTTTAATAATCCTGAGATTATGAGATCACTCTAATCCTGAGAGCAGATGAAGAGATCACACACAGCAGATTTCAATACATAGCACTGTTTTCTTTTACCTAAGGTTGTTTTATGTAACCAAGCTCAGCTCTGAGGCACCAGAATTCTGGTCTTGCCCATTAGTTTGGTATGAACCCAGAGATGACCCGAGGGTCCCCAGTTTGGAGTTTTCTTGCTCCACATCCCACAAGAGTTCTGAAATTTGCAAAACCATCACATACTCTGCAAGAACAATAAGAAGCCAGGTGTGGCTGAATTCATTGCCTGTCATGGGACTGATCTCTCTGTTTCGGCCAGTCCTACATGCCACAGTCACAGAAGAAGCACAGACACTGTCAGAAAGCTATTCCTCTCACACATGACATCTGAAACTGTCCAGACTTGTTTCTCTCTCACACAGATAGAGAATCAAGACTCAGATGTAGACAACCACATTTGGGCACATGAACCCCACACACTCTCTTTGAGCCCTGACTCCCTGAGAGCTCCATATTTCCCTCCTCCCATTTGCTCTCCCTTCACTCACAGCTCCTTCAGCCCACAGAGCATCAGGCCTACAAAAAAACACTGCAGCATGAAAAACACAAATGAATATGTAACCCCCCACAGCTTGCAACTACTTGAGGATATTTTCTTCCACCTCCCATGGGTAACTCATAGCAGAAACACTTTGGCTCTGCCCAGCCCCTGCACACAGCCTGCATTGCTCTTTGTGGGAGGATTACGGCCTTTGCTGGTTGCTTGTTTGCTATATGCAACTCTACATAGGGTGGTTGACAGGATCCAAGCAAGAAATAACGTGGTCTGTCCAGCATCAAAGTCTGCTGGGCAGCCTCCAGTGTTTTGCTTCAGCCAGAATTCGGTGTTATTACTTCATTTAACTCTACGTGACTGTGTGAGGCCAAATTATTCTCTCAGTTGCAGTAATGTAGCTTATGACAGTGATAGATATGCAGTGAACAAGATGGTGAGGGCTGCAGTCCCTGTTGTAATGGCAATCTTGTTGGCCATCCTCAGACCCCAGACTCCCTGCACCTCTGGTCCCTGCAAACAAACACGGCAGAGCAGCCCGAAAGGCAGCCCTGAATAGCAGGCGCTGGATGGGTGCAGTCACTCCAGCAGAGAAGACATATCTGAAAAACTGGAAGGGTCTGCATGAAAAGCCCATGACAAGCTGAGCTGCCTCAAAACATTTGCTGCGGTTTTACAAAAACAAAAGTTTTAAAAGTCCATTACAATTCTGGTTATTGAATTTTTAATTCCATTGTTTCATTGGCCTCACTCACACAGTTTCTTCTCCCAGATCTCAACTAAAATTGCTTTTCCTTTAATAATACTCACTTATTTTCTTTTTTACAGAGCTAAAGTCTGCGCTTTTTGCTTTACAAGGCAAATTTAGCATAGAGTTCAGTTGCATATCCTGATGTCAGCTTATGGAAGGCAGGTGCACACTTTAATACATATGGGCATAGAGACCCCCTTCCAGACTATAAAATAGTACTGGGCATGTCCTCATGTGCAATATCTCTAATTTTTTTAATTCATACATCTAAAAATATGAACTGTTCTTTTGCCTATACACATTACAAGTTAGTGTGAACAGACAGGCACTGTATTGCCACATTACACAGAGACAGTATTAAAATTACTCCATTAACATTTTTTCTAACATATTGTCTTTATGTGACTGTAATGTGAAAAGGAAATGTTGCTGTGATGTTGCATTTTCATTTCTAACAAGAAAGAATCATGCTAGAAAATATTCCATGGCAAAGTAGTTTCAGCTAGCCCAACTGCCATCATTTTATTTAACCTGGAAAGAGGTGATCCAGCATGCTGTCAAGCAAAAATCCTTTACTTACTGTGTAGCATTCTTACTGCATTAAAAATATATGATGGGGAGTAGAGGAGAGAGATTATTCTGTCTGTAATGAAATAAACATGGTTCACATGATGCCATTCTCAGAAATCTATTATTTGGTGGTTGGTTTGGTTTTTTTCTGATGGATCTTTGTGCAAAATGAGATGACCTGTGGATGTTAGGAGAACATTTTTTGCTTTCTAAAAGTCAAAAAACAGATATTAAATGGTTTATATCATTTCATTCCTGTTTTCTTGTGTTCATTCAAACATTTCTAAGGGCCAAGTCTATGCTGGCTGCAATCCCATTTAGCTGACATTGTGGCTGTGCCCTGTGTCAGTCCATCTCCTGGTCACCTGGACCTGCTGGAGCGTGGAGCTCTTTGTCTCCAAGGCACTTGCTTATGTTCTTTTCTGTGAAGAAACAGTATCCAAGAATAATGGAAAGAAGCCCCATATAGGGCTTGCCTCAGCATGGGATCAGGTCACAGCTGGAAATAAGAAGTGCCCCAAGCTCAGATATGTCTGAAGATATTCAGCAGCATATCTTTCACTGGTTCACGGAGCATGTAAATACCTTTGTGAGCCTATAAGGGCCCCTACACCAGTAACTGAAACAGGCCAGAGGTGTGTCCTGGGACACCACAATTCAGTTTCCCAATCTGCTAAATTGTTAGCAAGGTCTCTGATGTGGATGAAGCCTATGTCACACAACTGTGCCCAAAAATTCCCTAAGTTTGGGAGTGAATGTGAGTCAGGGACCATATCCAGGAGGGACCACGAAGGCAGTTCTCGAGGCATGGAGGAGAAGAGAGCAGAACCACATCTGTTCCTGTCCTTTGGTGACAGGTCTCCTCAGGCCAAGAGGGAAGCTCTGAGCATAGTCACAGCCTGAGGAATTCAGGAGGATGTGTTCAAACGCAGATTTAGCACATAATATTTGTGGAGCTTTTTCTTTTTTTTTTTTTTTTTACTGAGGGTATTTTTGAGAGCAAGAAGATGTGACTGAACAATAAACCCCTACAGTGGAATAAGGTTCAGAGGAGATGGGCAAGGGCAATGTGCTCATGAAGCTCAGAGAATAATGCAAAGCAGTTGACTTTATCTCAACGCAAATGGGCCCAGAGGGGATTTTTGTTTTCGATAAATAGCTATCAGCAGTTGAGTGGATCAGTTACTGGTGTAAATGTCTCCCTGAGTTATCCAGACGAGTGTGGAGGGAGTGAGCCCGATACAGAGTATAAAAACTAAATAACTAACAAAAGAATTTTGAAAACAATGGGCTTGAAGTGGCTTCAACACACTCATCCCTTCCTAGAAACTGGGGATGCCCAGAGTCATGACAATGAGTCACAGAATCACATAATCATAGAATATCTCAAGTTGGAAGGGACCCACAAAGATCATCGAGCCCAGCTCCTTGCTCTTTGCAGAACTACCTAAAACTAAACCATATGGTTAAGAGTGCTGTCTGGACACTCCTTAAGCTCTGTTCCAGGGACTATCCATCATCTCAGTGGAGAACTTTTTTCCCTATGTCCAACTTTCTCCAACACAACTATCACAGTGAGTCTATTATAGAGACCAGGGATGGGAATCACACTGGTATTGTGACTAAAGTGTGTATTGCAATTGCTATAATTTGCAAAATGTGACTTATATTAGTATTGTGTTGTCAGTATATTTTGTATCATTCTAGTAAATCAGAAATCCTACATAATATAAAAATAACTAATTTGATATTAAGCATTACTTCCTCCATGTGTAGTATATCTAAAAGAAGATGGTCAAAGAGTATTGGACTCTACCAGGAAGGTCATACCTTTTCTTTCAGCATAGCAAATACTGCTGCACCATGGAGCACCCTCTCTGAATTTGGGTTTAGTTGTGTCAGCTGCCAAGCTGCAAGCATTCCATAATCCTTAAATCATACTCTACAGGGACCTGGGCTTCTAAGGCACCTATGCATAAATACAAGTTATACCTACAATCTTTGATTCAATCATCTTTTAATTCCAGTCAGTTTGCCTATGGTGACACCAAAGCTACGTTTTGTTTTGGTTCAGATGGTAAATATTTTTTACCTGTTTAGGAGGTCATTTTTTCCCTTCTCAAATCTAAATCTACAGGACAGTGCATTTCTCTTAACTAATGGGTTGTGAGGGCAGCACTTGATAAAGTCCCATTTCATGGAAAGTACAGGGCTATACACAGCAGACCTTTCTTGGATCCCTACAAGGAGCAGAGGCCCCTGATCTGGCCTAAAACTCGCTTTTGAGCAGAGACATACACCATACAGCATGGGCAGGAGAAGAACTTGAGCTCCAGTCAGAGCTCAGACCCAGACCAACTCCTTAGTTGAACTTACCTGTGATTACCCCAGCATTATATCAGATCAAAACCAATTGACTTCAGCAGAAGCATTTCATCCCATTCTTCAGAGATTTGAAGGTCATTTAAGGACTGAAAACAGTCAAAACAGTCAAAACAGCAAAACAGAATCAAAGAGTCACAGAATCAAAGAGTCACGGAATCATCAAGGTTGGAAGAGATCTTCAAGGTCCTTTAGTCCAGTCGTTACCCCAGCACCAACATAATCACCCCTAAATCATATCCCCAAGTGCCACATCCAGACACCTCTTGAACACTTCCAGAGACAGTCAATCCATCACTACCCTGAGCAACTTATTCCAAACTCTAAGCATTCTTTTAGTGAATATGTTTTTTCTATTATCTCATTCAAACCCGGTCTCGGGCAGCATAAGACCATTACCTCTTGTCCTTTCACTTGAGACATGTCAGGAGACCAACTCCCATCTCACATCAGCCTCCTTTCATGTAGTTATAGAGCGAAAAGAGGTCCCCCTTTGAGCTTCCCTTCTCCATACCAAACATCCCCAGCTCCCTCAGCCTCTCCCCATCAGACTTGTGTTCCAGACCCTTCCCAAGCTGTCCTGCCCTGCTCTGGACATGCTCCAGCCCCTCAATGTCCTTGTAGTGAGGGGCCCAGAACTGAGCACAGGATTTGAGGGGTGGCCTCACCAGTGCCGAGTCCAGGGGGACGGTCACTGCCCTGGTCCTGCTGGCCACACTATGGCTGATCCAGGCCAGGATGGCACTGGATACCTGGATACCTGGGTACCTGGCCAACTGCTAGTTTGGAACAACTTACTTATCTAAAAAACAAATGGAAAAAAGTGCTACTGTACCACAGTAAAACTTGAGGAGAGCAGCCATGAGGCACCAGCTCACTTCCCTACCACACCACTTCTGTGCTTATACCTACTTGCCTGCTGTACAACTCATGTGAACAATACTAGATTCTTCTGATAAACCCTTGATAATATCAACTGTCAAATGAGCTTTTTAAAACAGCTGTGCAGTTCAACATTTGTTCCTTCATTTTAAGCTGCTGCTTTCCTACTTGTGCAGCTAATACATGTAGGGAACACCACTAAATTTCATCACCTGCTTCATTACTATCACATCACAACAATCAGATAGAAATGTTTTACTGAAAAGTCTCTGTTATACCCAACTTTATTTTTTGTCTTCTTTTTCTGCATCAATTTTTTCCCTGGTAACAGAATAGGTAATGTGTAAACAATTTGTTAGCTGCTGTAGTGCTGAAAGTAATATTGTTCTTCCAGATTTATAAGAGTAACAAAAGGAACAGCAAAGACATAGAAATTTAAAATTCTTACTTTTAGCTATCTATCTGAGGCTGACCAAATCAAAATTGAAAAACCTGTTAGTGTGTACATGCATAATTTGTAAGACAGAAAAACTGCATCTTTGATCTCTCACCATTGACACAAAATGCAGGAAATACTTTGTAGGAAAGGCTACCTTGTTGGTATCTATGCTTCTTAGCCATGTTAGAAACCTCTAAAATCCTGTGAAACCTCTATTTTAAATTTTGTGCTATGTGGGAAAATGCATTAAAGTACAATTCTACTCCAAGAAATGACTGTAAAATCAGCACTTTTTCACTCTGTTTATCTTTCCCATGCATGAATTCAGGGACCTCTCTTCTTCCATTAGTGATAATGGGAGATATTTTCTATGTTTTACTCCTTTTATCACTGAAGAGGTCATACTGGTAAGATAGTTATACATCATTAACAGCATTACAAAGCCAAGCCCGAGCTCCCACACAGAGCAGGAAGATACAAGTACAAACTGGAGACAAAGGAGTGACATAACCCAAGTATCTGAAAGGACAGTTTGCCTGAGCAGTATTTGTCCTGGAGATGAGGAGGGTCAAAACAACAGGACCAGTTTAGCTTTCACCCCCCTTGTTGAGTTTATAGCTCTGAATGTCAGAGAGGGCAGAGAGAGGTTGTCTCTTCACAAACTGGGAAGTTTTTGAATTAGAAATATATGAATTACAATAATAAAAAAATGTTCAAAAATCCCTTTAATCATTTTTCTGTTCAAAGCTGAACACTCAAAAATTAGTCCTGAGACTGTCTTTGTCATCAAAACACTCTCTGCTTCCAGAGGCCAGTAGAAATTTCAGATAACAATTTCTTGGGCAGCTGAACTGGTGTAACATCTCATTTCCACCAAAAAAGAAGTCATTTCACTTCTCTTCTCTGTTCAAACTCTTCCCTTGTTTTAGTTGACTTGCCTTCCATCAGAGTGGCTGGTTCACAGAAGAGCCTGATGAGCCAGCACAAAGTAAATACCAAAAAGATGACCAGGCGTGATGGACGAGGGTGGAGAAAGGAGGGACTTTACTTTTTCAGCAACAATAAGCTGTAATAACATCCACTACCTCTCAGGGAACCACAGCCTAAATTAGATGTGAAGAACTGGGCGGTGCCTATCTCTTTCCATTGTCTCTAGGAAGATCCTAGGGCACTGACATAGCTCAGACATCCAGCTTTTAGACAGCTACCCTTAGGTGAGATCAATCCCCATGAGCAGTACTTGATCTGCCAGGGCAGGGTGGACTTGCTTCGTTTTTATCACATTTCAATCAGGGACACATCTTTGGCTCCTTTTCAATCTGTACTCAATCACACTGCAGTGATGAAGAAAAGAGTAAAATATAAGCAAATATTTACAGAGAACCTTGGGATTTTAGCCTAATTTTGGAGCACTCTGAGAGCAATGCAGGCATCCCCAGAAGGGCACAAAACTATTTTCACTTAATTATATTTTCATTTATATTTTTACAGGAAAGTTAAGTCCATACATTCAACAGAGCTGAGCAACAGGGAAACAAGTCCATTGTTTCAAAGGAGGAGAAGGTTAGAGTCAGGAAAGAAGGTGTGCTGACTGGCAGAGTGTGTGGTAGGGTCAGATGTTCAACAATATTTATGCACTGAAAACAGGTCAGATAAACTTCAACAGAGAAAAAATTGTCCATTTGACTGCTCCCTTCAAAACCCTTGGTCTGTGTTCACTGATCTAATTCAAGTGAGATTTCTGTGAAAGTACTGGTGGAAAATAAGGCAATGAAACACAGTGCCTTTGTAAGTACAAGTTTGTATTACAGACTTGGAGTTTCTAAAGAGGGAAGAAGAAGAAAGCACTGCAAGTCTAAACTGCACCTCTTGAGGCTGTCTCAGCATAACTGCTTCTAATTTGTTGAGCATCTTGGGACTCATAAAAGATGTTCAGGGCGTTTTTATGCTAACCTAACACTAGATCCATGAAAAGACCAGCATGTCATGCATGAAATGAAAAATACCAAGAGTTAAAATATGAAAACAGTGAGTTCAAGTGAGCAGAGACAGAAAAAAATAGGTCCATGAAATGCTACAAGTATATCTTGTAAAAATCAGTCTTTTTTTCCCTATGGTCCAAATTAGACTGACATTTTGGGGAGGTTGGGGATATCTGGGGAGGCCAGATAATACACGATAAGTGGATTGTCCTGTAAAGCCTTGAGTGGCATTTTCTGTGACTCTCATAAGAAGGTATTTGCAGAACACTGACTGAAAATCTCCTGTGCTGTGGAAGACGGTCCCAGGGTTCCACAATTCAGGTTGTATTTGCAAAAATATTTGTGATTACCTGAATCAAAGGGGACCATTCTTTATTGAAACTATTATTGTTGCTAATAAACCCTTGAAACTTTTGAACATTGCAAACATCTTTAACTTTTAAGACAAGCTTTTAAAGGAACCGTTCACAACATACCTTGGGAAGAGAGATTTTTCTTGGGTTTTCTCCAGCCATTCTTGCTACTGTGCTAAGTTCTTCCATCCATTACCTTAGGAATAGGCAACATGCTTTAATCTAGAAGGTGGTTTCCTGTCCCTTCATTATCTGGTTCTTTAGCAAATCTTTCTATGTTAAGCTTTGTTTTTATTACTAACTGAATACATTAGGACTTAAAAATTTTGTACAGCCAAAGTAGGTGTGGTACTATTTATAAATCAAGGGCAAGTTATGCAGTTTTCATAAAGTGGTTTATATTGCATATTTGAAATCTGGAGGTGTTTCAGGAATGTATCATAAAACCACCTTCCATAAACTGTCTCTCAGGAAACAGTAATGATAACAGAGGCAGACAGATCTCACTTTAAACAAGTTACCTTGTACCCTTGATATACTAAATTTCTGGAATTTTTTTTCCTCAGATTGAAAACCTTTCCAACTTTTTGAAGTCTTATCAGCTGAGTTTTCAGAAGATTCACTTTACTGCTAAGATTTCCAAACACTCAATAATGTTGAGGCTATATAGCCATATAAATCTTGCCTCATAAATTTTACAGATTTATGAAAATCCTAATTGTATACCATGTAATGGATAAAAGCAAAAATAAGTTGTTATATAAAATAATAAATGTACACATATATAATTAAGCTGCCAGACCCCAAAATGGTGAACTTATAACTGCCAGAAAAGCATTTGACATCTGTGCAGTTTACTAAATGTGAACTGTAACTTTTCTGGATTTTACCTCACTTATTATTTTCACAGAAAAAATGTGTGCAAAGCTTCATGTCTGACAATGTGGGTGTCAGAAGCCTGAAAAGGGTGAAACAAATTGGAAAAGTAGAATGAAAATATATAAAAACCTGTAAAATTACTATGTTCTCTGACTGTAGGCAAGAGCTATATTTAGATCTGGTAACCATAATGGGATATTGGTTAGAAGATGAAGGACAAATTTCAATACATGTTCATTACTTTAAAGAAATTACACCTTGGAGTAAGCCTTTTATATTGAAAAAGTACAGTAGTAAAAAAAAAAAAAGGCTTTAATGCAGAAAGAACTTTACCTAGCCTATATCCTTCAGTGTTCACTTTGCTGTGGTTGACTATAACTGTGTAAATATGGAATGCCTTTCACAGCCGAGATTCTCCATTTTTTCCATCCTTCAGTGCAGTTAGTTCACAGCAACATGACCGGTTCTTGTGTGAAGAAGCCCTGGGAGAGTTCTCTTTTATTTAACTATACAGAAATATTTTTCTAGCATGTTAAATACCCAAGGTCTAATAAAACCTATTTACCATCTGACATTTATCTCACTTGGGGTTTTTTTGGGTGGGAGGCCTTGACAGCCCAGAGGAATAACTAGGATACCACAGATAAAACACAGATATTGATTTTTTACAAAGAAGCATTTCTTCCAATTCTTTCCTAAGTATTTGAGTTTAATGTGTGTTAATTGAAACACAGCACACATGTAAAGTGCAAACTAATTTTATTCCTTTACACAATTCCTTCCTTTTACACTGACGTCATAATCATTCTGACTACATCAATATCTATTGAAAATCATCTGGGTTTATAACACTAAACACAAACAAAGATCTGCAAATCAGAAAATCTAAGTAATAAAAATAAACTTTTCCAGATTCTTTTACCATGGACAGGAACTACTCCTTTGAGGAACTCTTTCTGTAGCAGTTCAGAGAAACTACATTAGGGACCTTAGATTATAATGTATATAATATATCAGTACAGCTTGAAATTATTATGTTTTGCAAGAGTAGTGTCTTAAAAAACACTAGTATTGAGATAGAAACATTTTTTAAAAAATCAAGCTTCTCTGGGGCTGAATCTGATTTAACAGGTTCAGTCTCCATCATGATGCACTTAACATGAAGACAGAATAGCAAAATGTCTGAAAAGAGGTGACTTATCCCCCCACCTCCTCTCCCCCCTGTCAGCCCTTTCTCAGCATTGGTTTAGTGAATTGATATAGAGGGGTCTGACAGGAGGCAGAGCCAGCTCAAAGTAAAAGCCAGGAGTGGATGGCCAAGAGCAAGGTAGGTGCAAGGAACTGAACTCTTCCTCCCCGGGAAGGGTGGCCATCCTCCCCTGTGAAGCAGTACCCTCAGCTCTCTGACATGGTAACACCAGCTATGCACTACTACACCGGAACTGGGGCTTCAGAGCTTAGTTCCAAAGTAAAATCACAAAGACTTCTGGAGGCAGAGCTTAATAAAATTAAAATGGATTTGTGTGTCAATGTGCTTTACAAAGAATTTGGTAACCGAACACTTCCTTACAGATGGGTAAAATAAGACATTAAAAAGCTGTTAGGGTAGAGCAGTGACCAGAATTCCTGCCACCTGAAAGCTAGTCCTGTTCTCTGACTGCCAGGCCAGAAAGAGGTTTAAATTGAGCAGTAAGAAAAATTTTTTCGTTGAAAGCATTATCAAGCACAGGAACAGGCTGCCCAGGGAAATGGTGGAGTCACTAACTCTGGAGATGTTTAAAGGCATGTAGATGTGGCACTTAGGGGCAGGGCTTAGTGGTGGACTTGGCACTGCTGGGTTAATGGTTGGACACACTGGGTGTGACATAAGGCAGCTCTGCTTTATTGTATTGTAAAGAGAAAGAATGGCAGAATGTTGGGAAGCTGAAGCCAGAGGATGTTGGCTTCCAGGTGCAGACCAAAGAACAAACATTTTGATCACCCGGAGGACATTTCTCAAGTGAACAATGGAGAGATTTCTTCACCAAAGAGCCATTCCAGCAGGCACAGCTGATCATGTTTTAGACCTATAGGAAAGCTTTCCATAGAAATTAACTTGGAAAGCAGCAATCATGAGGTAATTCTGGTTTTCATACAACGGGAATTGAAAGCAGGTCAACAACTCAAGTGTGACAGAGTAGGAGGGAAGAATGACAAACTCCACAACTTATCAGCCTATAAAGTTTTAATAAATGTGCCAGCTATTTTCAGTTCATGTCTAAAGGATGCCCTCAGGACAACCTGGCATGTGGATAGACAGTGGCACAGGCAGAGGGCTGGCAGACTGACTTGTGATAGGTCCAAAGCCACAGACTGAGAGAAGCAACATAGAGAGAAAAAGCCTGAGACACGACGAGGCCACAGTGTGGAGGAGGTGTCTGTGAGCAGGCAACGGCTGGGGAGGGGTGACCAGCCCAACAAAGGAGCAAAGGGTTATATGGGCAGGTGTGGCTGCTCAGGTATATTGTTAATAAGGAGGCTGAAGGAATGTTGGAGTTGATCCTGAAGGACTAGAGTTTAGTCCTTGAGTATACCACCCACCAGGCTTCACGTTTGGGTGGAACTGGAGGATGGGTGGGACCCCAGTGACCAAGACAACACATGGTAGCAATGCTAAATGCCAGCCAGGGTATCTACCCCCGTGGGGGGGCACTTTTTCTGCTGAGGGAGACTGTGAGCCATCAGGAGGGTTTGGAGGAACCAGGTTTGGAATACTAACTACATGAAAGAGAAGAGGGGGTGTGTGGTTATCACAGATATTTGGGTTATTCATAAATGAACTAGCAAAGAGGAGGATGCTCCAGAAATCAAATTCCAGCAAGAAGAAACAAAAATTGAATAAACACATTAGAAGGATACTGGGAGCAAGAGTGAAAAAGAGGTACACAAATACCAAAGCTCTCAGAATAACAAAAAGATTGTCAAAGTGCAAGTTGAGTTTGACCTGGCAAAGAGAATGAAAGTGAATGACCAGAAAAATTTCTTTCTATAGCAAAGAGATAGTTAAGTAGTTGGCTATGCATTGACTGGACAGATGTTAAATCTCTGAATAATCCATATATTTCCCAGATCTACATGAGTATCTTGTCTTTCATTTCTGCTCATGGAGCAGATCTGCTCCATGATGGAACAGGGACATGCATGTGGGCATCAAAGTGGTGGCCCCTGCAAAGGACACAGTTCTGAAAACACCCCTTGTTATTCCATTAGGAACAAGCAGGGTGGAGAACCTGAAAATCTGTCTTCTGCTAACATTTACATTATGCTGAGAAAACTGGAACATAAGAAGGCACACATGGCATGGGGTTCTGGTAAATCCATCATACCAAAAAGTCCAAGAAAGCGGAAAGCCTAGTACTTAGTGTGAAGAGAAAAGGAATGATCTACACATTTGAAACCTGGTGGTTTGAATTCAAAACAATGCACAACTTGAAAATAAAATATAGAAGGGAATAATTAAAGTAATGTAGATAAATAGAACATGTGATAAAAGGTAACCTAAAATATCATGCCAGACTAAAAAGAATCCTTGTTCTGAGAGATTAATTTTTTTAAAAATAGATTTATGTGGGAGATATAATCTTTCTTTGTAAAATTAATCTGGAATAAGTGGGGATTAATACAAGAATTGTAAGGTGCACCAGGAAACTAGAGACAACCAGCAAGTGGGGAAGTACCTTGCCACAAAAATGTTGGCTTGCTAAATTAATTTTCTGATAAAAGAAGTTTGGAAAGCATTCTTACTGGGGAGGAGAATCTGAATAAACAGGAAGAACTAGATGACCTTAAGGAGTGAAGCAATTTAAATGGGATAATATTTAATGGTATCAAATGGCATGCTCTGTACTTAAGGGTTTATAAAATAGATTTATGCAATAAACTAGGAGCACATCCATTCAAAATGTGAGGAGCACACCCTGAATGTGCTAACTACCCACAGGATCTGTTGCCGACACAATGCAACTGTGACAAAGGTAGTGCAAACCTAAAACCTACCAAGGGCCATTTCTAATACAGTTAAGAAACTATCAGTGCTCTTGCTAAAATCCTGGGAGACCATGACTGGGCTACTGTATACTACCACAAGGCAAGTTTCCTCCACCCTAGATTAGGCATCTAGAAATCAAGAATTTTAGTACTTACAAGTCATCTAACACTCCTTTATATATGTTGAAGAGAAATCCAGAAAGCTATTAATCTCAGCCAATAATAATGTCTAATACAAGTCTAAAGCAGTGGCTTCTGGAAGTTTCTCTCATCTCTTTCTCATCTTTTATTACTAGGGTGTGAACACCTCAGATGTGTGAAAATAGATGAGGTGAATCCAGGTCAGGAGCTGAGGTTAATGAGCACAGTCTGAACTTTTTCTCCAGGAAAAAAATATGCAAATTGACTTGATAAAGACTGAAAATAAAAAGATGTATTATCATAGCCATGAGTGTTTATAGCCATGGTGAAAAATTTTGGCAAGTTTTAAGATGAAGACTAGTGCCAAAGGAGACTAGCAAGAAAAGAAACAACATTGAACATCTTCATTCTGTCCCATGGCGCTACATTTAAACCTTGCTACCTAACCACTCATTGTTTAATCACATTTATGCTTTACCAGTTCTTTAGAGATAGTCATTCAATAGTATAGATTAGTTCATGACTTCATGGTACTTGCAGTATATTTATAGCACACTCCTTCCTAAAGTAAAATACTGTGTATCCAAAATTGTCCTAGACCAGCCTGTTCGTGTTTGTCAGTGGCTGGCAAACCGCAGTGTTTGTCCGTTTGCTAAAGTCATCTTTGTTTTGCCATTATCTTTCTTTGTCCCTCCTCTAGACACAACTTGGCTAAGATTCTGGCTGAATTTAAGTATCAGTACTACATTGTTGTGAAAAATACTGCTTAACACACCCTAAACAGACATGTTGTCTACGGCAATAAACATAAATCCTTAAAAACATCCCACAGAGTGAATGACAGAACTTCAAATAGAACTGTTCTACTTGGTGTAAGGTTATTCCATTATTATGAATTGTGTATCAGCACATATGTTTCTCAAATACTCTATGTTTCTGCATTATTTTGCAACCCTGTGACCTATTCTAGCATTAAATCATAAAAAGTTCAGCGTTTGAGTTTAATCCTTGCCAGTAGAGTACACGTACTGTTTCATAAATAAGAAAAAGACGTTTAAACCTTCATGCTGTGTATCTACACAGACACATTTTGCATCTTTCTTAAATATGATGTCTAACATGACATTAAGAATCATCAGATTCATGTATCCTTTCAACATCTCATGATTTTCAGAAAGAATAAAAGAGGGAACTAGAAAATTTGTTTATGATCACACCCTTTCCAAGCTCTAAACACAGAATTGTCCTTCTTTGGCCAAAGGACTGGGACTGAATCACTCGCCTCCTATTCTTCTTTCTTGTTAATGCAAGCTGAGATATTAAACCAAGGACAAAGCCTTCTTTCTAGGTATACAGCAGAACCCTTATGAAGATTCCCAGTGGAATGGATAATTCCCAGAAAACAGACAATATATTTGCTGTGGTAGCTGTCATATTCCTCCTAAGGGTGCCTGTGTGCCATCATACCTCCCTGGATTGGCTGATCCATAAAAAGTCTGCCAACCTGTTACAACTGGTGGACAGTGGAGCTTGAAATCCACAGTAAAAAACTGCAAGGTACTTATTCTGGAGTTTTTTAGAGAATCAAGCATATGTGGTTACAGTGTCAGGTTCCCCTGATAACCCCTGAAGCCACTGACAAACTTCAGCCAAACCTGGAAGAGCTTCAAGAACAAATTAAGTTCCTGTCAGTTTGTAGGGGAGTGATGGTGAGATAGAGGAGGGAGAGCTCCAAGGTTGTCCCCCTGGAAGGTGAAGGGCAGAATGGCACTACAGGGAAGCTACAGCATTTGGTACCATTTGCTGGGGAGCAGCAACCTCTAGATGGGTATTATGGCTTGCAAATTCCAGCACCATCTTTTACTTTTGGAAGACAAATTCAGATTTGATTTACGAAGATTCACAAGAACGAGTCAGTCAGTGGAAATATCTGCTTAGCTAAAATCCCCTACAGAAAGCTCCAGCCCAAGCACAGCAGGCACCAACACCTCCAGTGTGGCCTCTTTCTCCTCATCAGCAGAAGAGGAAGAGAAGACACTGTCCTCCCTGTGTTAACACTGTTCTTTGGTATGGCCACCCAACTGAATCACAGCAGGATAAATAACCAGGTAATACGAATACTGCTTTCCTTTTCTTTAAAAGAAACAAAATTCATACCCTGATGATGTGTCCCCTTAAGAAATAACTCTCACTACACTATGAATTTTGTAGTTTATTCCAAAACTGACTTCAAATGTTACAACATACACCTGTGGTATCATTTCAATAATGATAATCGTGTAAGACTTCTGTGGAGTTCTCTAACAAAAAATCAAGGTTTAAATTCCAGTATATCTAAATCAATAAGTAAATACAGAAGGCAAATCTTTCTGTACTTCTGTTTTTAATGAACTGTCTCTCATGTTCCCTCTTTTGTGAATGGCTTTGAGGCAGCTGAAATGGAAAAGTTCAGCATCAGTTTTCAGAGAATGGGGTACAAGGTTTTACATGTCCAAGGTAACCCTGTTTTACAGTATCAACTGTGAATGGGCAGATTCCAAGGAATGTTTGAAAGGATCCTTAATTCTGTTTCAAATTTAACATGACCAATTCTTGGATGCTTATGGGTGTGTTTAAATTAGGCAGAGTTCTCCAGACCTGCAAAAAGGGGAATGCTTCTGTGTCAGCTGGATTCCCACATGACCACACTCTCCATGGAAGGAGGGAAAAAGTTTTATTCTTTCATGCAAATATTTATTTCTGTGGAAACTAAATATAAATGGTTCAGCAGACTGAAATTGCCATGAACACTTCCAGTTCAGAGCAGACTCCTGAAATTTATTACAAATACCAAAGGCCGAAGGGAGATGAGCTACACTTCAGAGGTGGAAGGAAAGAATCTCCCAAGAAAAAGCCACAATTAACATGTCATCTACACAAATTAATACCCCTACTCCCAGTCAGAATTTTTTTTAAAGGGAGGGAGAAGGGGTGCTATTTTGATTTATAGGGATACTTCAGAATTCAAGGTTTAATTGCACTTTAGACATGCAAGCTTGTTTAAGATATCACTTTTTACAAATATTTCAACCTTCCTTCCTTGTAAGTTCACATCTTTATAAAGACGTCTTGTAATGCTTCATAAAGTACATGAGAACCCACTGAGATAGAAGTACAGACTGCAAACACGGAGATTAAGATCATTAGCACACAAAAAAACCCCAAAAAACAAAAAACAAAAACAAAAAAATAGGCACCAAAACCAAAAAACCATAAAGCATGTTCCAGTCCCAAACAAAACACCGATATCCTTCTTACTTCCGGATTCACTAATCAAAGATAACTGGGGATAAACAAGCAACGATGTTTATACCTGCACATGGAATGCTGCCCTTGGGGCAAAGGCCTGGCACCTTCCCTCAGGTGCCACTTTCCTGGACCCATGTCAGACACTCGAAGTAAACAAGGAAAGCCCTGGGGAGAGGCAGCACAGGGCAAGGACGGGGCTGGTGCTGACATGCTGGCTGTGCACCTGCCTCACACCCCGGCACCTCTCCCGCTCCCTGCCCTTTGCACGCCCAGGTGTGACACGCCGGGGTGTTTCTCTGAGCAGGTTTATCGTTAACTCTGGGGGCAGAGGGGTTTTCCTGCAGTGTGTTTGCACAGCACCTAGCAGGCCAGGTCTGTATTTCTGGAGGGCTGTTGGAATAAAAACTTGAAAATAGCAAGTAGCAGTGGAGATGAAGACACTCATCCAGCTCATTTACCCTCCAGGTCTGGCGATGTTGAAAGTTCACTGTGTTACCAGGGAGTTCCTTGAGTGTCACAGGTCCTTGCTCTGATAAATTACTGTCTAATCCTAAAGGTGGCTCATTGGTTTTCAGTATTAGGCCCTTAATCTCCTTCCCCTCAGGAAGCTCAGGAATCTTCTCACCCTGCATCCAGAGAGATCATCAGTCATTCCTCTGCCCAGAGTTACCAAACAACATCCAATTTTTTAGTAAAGATGTCAAAGTGTCTGTTTAAACATCATCTGGTTTTGGCCTGAAACTGATACGGGTTGAAAGTCTCCAGCTCTTCACTAAATCCTGACAGTTAGCTAACGACAAATAAAAAACAGCCCAGTGATTTACTGTGTTGATCCCACATTGTTGTGCTCTGTGTTTCTTTAAGAAAGGTGCGAGTATATGTGTAAGAGTCTTGAAATACAGTGGTTGCCATGGCAATTATCTGTGTTTAGAGAGTGGAGGGGAGTAAAGTTCCATGTAAGTGGTCAGAGTAGAGTGCAAGTTAAACATGCCTCCTTGCAGGTCTAAATTATGTTCTTTTCTCTCCCGGCCCCATCCCCCCTCCAAATACTTGTGAAAATATGCATAGATTGTCTGATGAGCTCCAAACTATTCTTGCAACAATGCCAGAATTTTTTTTTCTCCCCCTAAATATTCCCACTCGCCTGTTAATCCTGTGAGAATAAAGCATAAGACTGCAGAACTGCCCGGTCACACTCCCATCCAGGAGTTTTCTTATCTGGTTCATTTCTCCTTAATGGGACTGAGTGCATTACCCTCACAAAACTAACAGATCAAAAATACAGGTATAGCTAAAGGGCTGTAAATTTAATTGGAAGGGAATGTTATATAAGTATAAATCATCAGGACAAATATCCCTAAGCATTTATAGTGTGTTTTATATTTTCTAATTACTCAGTGGATTTGTTGCTTTTGAACAAATGTGCATTGTGCCTGGAGCTGGAACATCTATTCTCCATAAATCTTTGTCGTCACGGTCTCTCTTATTTTCATTTATCAACCCAGATTTTTCCCCATTTCCTCACCTACACAATAAGGGTGTGATTCCCAGCCTCCACATGCATGCACACCGGTTGTGTAGTTATTTGCCAGGTGTTCTACTCTCAATGTTGGCTCTAAGGCCCTTTGCAGGGCTCTTTAGCTTTCACATAGGAATATTCTAATGCTTAAGGGGAGTGATCACAACAGAAACTGTACACCTGATGGTTGCCTACTCTGATTTCACAGGGATAGTGTTCACCACGGACTCCACAAAATGAATGGTGATTTTGAAAGTATTCACAGGTGAGACTCCATCCTGTCACCTCCTGCTTGCCACTTCTCCCAGAAATGGTCTGTGACTGTAACTAAACTAGAATACGTACATTGCAGTGGGCCTGTAAGGAACAATGGTTACACTGGGAATGAGCCATCCTTTAATGCTGATTTAGAATTCACATACAGCACTAATGCGTTTCACTTGAACGCAGAAGCAAATTCAGCAAAGGAATTCACACCATGACAGTTTGACATAGCTGCTCTTTAAAATGTGTTTCTAGGGGCTTCTTTAAATATTAATGGGTAAATTGCAAGATGGAAATACATGGTTAGGTACTTTTGAAAAAGTTGATCCTGAGGCACTGCTGGTTTCCAAGCAGCTGTTAGTAAAGGAGCCACGGGTTCCAGTAGCTCTGAACTAAGGAAAGGGAGCTCTATTTACTCCTAGATCCAGCAGTCTCTGTTGGATAACATTGAAGTCACTTCATCCCTCAGTTTTCCTGCTTTACCAGTGTTTTGAAAGTTATAATTGTCGTCCTCTACAAGAGAATGGTGAGTTGCTTTATGTTTTTTTAAGTGAGGTCAGGACTAAGTTTTATGAAAGAATCAGAAATTATTTGGTCCTTGCCTCACTGTGTTTAATCCAGTTTTACCTGAGTCAATTGGTGACATTGATAACCAATTCAGTTGATGAAGAAAGGAAAACCAAATATTACCAAAATATGATCAGTTAATTAAGGTGTGTGACCAGCATGATGCCTGCATGGCAAGGTGGGGTTTTATGGTAAATATACTCCCTTCTGGGAGGCAACACGGGAAGGGAGGCATTTTAGGCAAGAAAAGGGTGGTGAGTAAGTGGAGAATAGATGAGAGAAAGGTCTTTCATGACTGTGGGTGTATTACTATCAGTGGAATAAATATGCTGTACTGGTAAGTTGTGTCCTTTGCCACTATGCTAGGGACTGTGTTTCCAGGCCCTGAAGAATGGCAGATCACAAGCATCACACCAGCTGCTCACTTGCAAAGAAAGGGCTGCACCAGTAACAGCTTCCCTCTGAGCTAAACTGATCCAGTAATACAGCCAGTCAATTAACAGGCTCCTCTGAAACCACTACCTCAGAGAAATCCCGTTTTACAGCTAGGCAATGCACTCTCTTCCCTACTGTCTGATTTACTGCTCAGCTACTGCTCTTCAGATTACTCTCTTTATATATCTAGCTGATTCAGTGAGCATAGGAGCATGATGCAGACTCCCTGGACAGTCTGATGAGGCTGGGTGGCATTGCTTAGAGTATCTCACAGTGCGTTAGTTGCTTCTCAGGGTCTATAAGACCCTGCCCATAGATCCTGCTGCCTAAGGGTTCCATTATTACAGTAACCTTTGTGAAAGCTTAGCAATAAATAGCATTTTCTGGGAGGCTAGTTCTGTTTCAAAAGTAATCACTTGCAGATGCAGGGTATGACTGCTCTCTCCATAAGCCAAAGCCACATCGTCTCCTCCAGCTTGTCCCCGTAGCAGCGTGCAGCAAGCAGCCACACACTAGTCTGTGGTTCAACCCACTCTCTGAGGACACGGGTTAAATCTGTATTGTTCTGCTCATGTATATGCACGGCATCTCAAAATATTCAAAGAAAGTGCAAGAGCATAAGATGGGTAGAAAAAGACAGAGTGGCAGAGAATAAAATCAGAAAACTGTCCTGGTTACCAGGCAGCCTTCCCAATGCCTGGGGGTACCTCAGGCCAACCAGATCCATTTCAACGAGGCAGGTTGGAAACACTGAAGGTGTCTGGGAGAGGCAAAACGTCCATCTCATCTCAAAAGTATTCTGCACATTGGTGCAATTCAGTGAAGACGTGCATGGCTAACTGTCCTCTTAGACTCAGGAAGGAAGGTTTATGAAACTCCCACTGACTGTGTTAGCACCAGGACATGTGTGGTCTGGCTCTCTCCACAATCTGCTGCCCAGGAATCCTATCCTGCCACACTTGCCAGGACTGTGGCTCAATTTTAACTTTAGTTTACCTTCGCACTTTCACAGCACACCCAAGGGGATCCACCCTCCTGTGGGTTCTGTGCTGAGAGTTAAAATCGTGCTGGGAAGGCCCCGCAGGGTGCTTGCTCATGGGGGAGCCTTAGGAGCAGGATTTACAGGTGGTTCAGCCCTCCCTACCATAGCAGACATGAAACTGTGCACAGTCTGAGTTTTGGCCCGTTTACTGCTCTTTCATAGACCTCAACATTGTTTTGGCTTTATGGAAAATATTAGCTATTACAAAATAACCTGTAGATAAGATCACAACATAAAGAATCTTGTATTATTTCATTAACTATCAGTTTTGTAAAGTCATTTTGGCCCAGTCTTGAAAAATACCTACAATGTGTTCTGCAAACCTTTGCAGCCTTGCACAATAACTTCTCTTTTTTTCCAGGGCTCTTTGCATGCCTCCAAAGTGGTTTGCTGGATTGGGCCCCAGACACCTAGGAACTCTGTAGCTCATTCACATGCTATAATGAAGTAGTTTGTACTAGATTTTCAATTTAGTTGTAGAGCTTGGTCCATTTCTTCATGAGCTTCTTCATGAAGTAGGTAATATAAAGCTGGAAGCATTACGATACCATAACCATGAAACACTGAGTTCCTGCATTTCAGTCTACTTTAAAAAAGAAAGAGTGTCTGTCATTTGTAAATTTTAAAATAAATTAAGTGCGTGGAGGAAGGTATTAAAGAGAAACACCTTAAAAACAAGTGGGGAAACTCAGTGTTTTTCATTCTGTGAAGAGAGTGTGACAGCATATGGTAGATAGTGGGTGGTTGTTCTAAACATAACATGTATGTGTCCAACCTAAAATGTTTTATTGGTTCCTACTTATGAAAGCAGCAGCTAAAAATGACTGATGACTGTTCTTTCTATATCAGCAGCATGTAAAGGCCCAAGGAAAAGAAAAATCAGTCTTCAAATTCATAAACATTTTTAAACAGCCATAAAATTCTGTTTAACATACTGTTTTTTCCAAGGTGTCCCAAGTTTAATGCTTCCTCTTTGTGAAACCATAAGACTATAGTATTTTTAATTATTACTATCATTTCCAGATAATCTTAAAATAAGAAAATCCTAAAATAATAGAAAAAAGGGTAATAATCTTCCCTTCTTCCAGAGTTACTGTAGCTCTCATCAGAACAATATCCTTTGAGAGTACAGGTATCTAGGACTACATAGCCAGGTTAGTTTAATACCAGGGAAAATACAAGTCACAACTACAAGCCTCCCAGATCTATAGGAGAAAACAGTTTTATCCCCATCATCATTGAACTGAGCACCTTATAAATGTGAAAGTTGCACAGAGAGCAATACCTCACCATTGTCCCCTCCTTTTTTCCCTCTGAGAGTTATTATCACGGAAGCAACTGAGGCTGAAACTGGGAAATCTTTACACAGTGCTCCAAATAAGTCCACTTTGTTACTAACCTGTCCTCCTGTGGCAGCGACTCCTGCATCTGAGGCCAGCTGCCAAGCATGCTCCCTCTTCCTCCCACACAAGTTTCATCCTTGTGGTCAGCTGTTTCTTGGAAGCTGAGGAGCGTAATTGAAATTGCAACGATCACGCTGTGCACAGAGTGAGCTTACACAACTTCATGAACATGCTTTTCTTGCCCTCTCCACCCACCTTGCTCTAAAGCTATGTATTTGTTGGTAAAAACAGGATACAGGTGTCAGTTGTATGGGTGGAGTTCAGGTGCCCCTGCAGACATGTGTCCTAATCCCCCTCCAGAGATCCGACTGCACCCGGTAACTATCCCCTTGGAGCAAGGTGGATCCAATGGCACAAGGGGCCCTCTCCTTGTGCCCTGCACTGACAGCAACACTGGTATTACTGCCTGCGAGGAACCTCACAGTCTAAAGGGACTCAGCACGTAGCCTGCTCGCTGGGAAAGCACGGAAGGTGTTGCACATGTGCCTTCTGAAGCTGTCTCATCTCCCATGTAGCTGAGTTCTCTCGGTTACTTGGGGTTCCAAAAGCCAAGTCTGGTTAAGTGTGGGATAATTCCCCAAAGTGCTGGCTGTGAAAGAGATGATGTACATTTTGTGACTTTGTCCCAAACCAGCGTTGCAAATTTAAGATGAACATGAGTTTTGGAGCAAATTAAAAACTGTTTGGTGTTCGTGGCTGATTTAGTGGGTTGTTTTTTTGGTTGACTGGTTTTTTGATTGTTTTTCATTAATATGACTAAACTCCAAGCCTTTCCAATGAAAGGACTGCAGAGTTGTTCATCAGAGGGTTCCTCATCCTCAGAAGGACTGGCCTGAGAGTTGCACCAAAGGATTCTATGGAAAAAAACTGCTTTGTATTTACACAGCCTTACCCTCCTAAGCAAGTAGAAAACTCACCCAAACTGCTGTAGTAATGACTTTTATCAGAATTAGAGCATGAGAAAGTCATTTGTGTCTATCCTAGCATGACTTGTCCAAGTTTGGGAAAGGAAACACTGCTGAGACACTATGTCTTTTAATGGTTATTCTTCTAAGAACCTCAATTCTTCTTATTCTTAACCTAACATCTCCAGCACCATATGTGGAATTTTTATTAAAAAAATTTTTTTTAATTAAAGGTTGATCTGACATAACCTTCAGATATCTTGAGTTTTATGAATTCTGTGCACCTTAATTTCATTATTTATGATGTATGTATCTTTAAATGCTTGTGCATGCTGCTTAAAATGCCTGCAAGATTCTTGCCGCAAAAGATGCTAATCTATGTAGTGCACAAATCTCTGAGTGAAGATATGCTGATTATTGTGAGGGAAAAGCAAAAGAAAAACAGTCACAACAAAGAGAAGTGTGGAAATTAGGTTGCAATAATGTGATGTGATCTCTGGTAATACACACATTATTTGTGTACTTTCCTCAAATGAATTAGGTAAGGTTAATTTTATATAGTACCTTTCAATTACTTTACTGATGACAAATATGTTTACATGGGGCATGTCTACAGAGGTAGTTGGGAAACTTTACACAGCATTGCAGTACACTGGGGAGATAAATCCTGAGTATACAGGGTCAGCATTATCCCTGCTTATTGCAGCAACTGGGAAATGAAGTCACTTACGATGCAGAAGGAAGTGTCAGGTCATGGAACACCTCAAAAGGCTGAGGAGAAAAGAAAAGTTTTCAAAGAGTATTCATCTTCTTGGAAACTAATTCCCCAGTTATATAATAAACAGTGATAGTTTAAAAAAATCTTTTTAAAAGGCCCTTGATAGATCAATTATGTAAACAAAGAGAATTCAATTCACTTTAGTATAATCCAGAGTGGTTAAGGACAAAATTTCCAATAGGGTTTCAAAGATGGTTTTTTGAGAGTACCTATATTTCTGGCACAGACTTTGTTCCAGTGCTTTTCTTTAGTGGGATTAAAGGAGTTATTCTATATTAAAAGTTTTATATTTTGATGTATATTAAAATTAAAGTCATACTTCATTAAATCACTCTAGTATAGTAAATGTAATTAAATATGGTTTAAATTAAATGGTTTGTAAGGAAAATCTGTGCAACTATTGTCAAACAACATTGTCTTCAAAAGTAAAATTGCAGTTTTAATATACAATCCTTTGCATGTCATATGAATTTGCCGTATTAAAAGACCAAAGAAAGTATAGAAAGTATTCATGTGGAAAGTATTCTCTTTCCTTGCTTTTACAGCATTTTTGTCTAACTAGTTTAAATACTAGTTTAAACTGCATAAAACTGAGAGAAAATCATTGAACATCTGCAACCAGGGAAGAACTTCACAGGTGACATTCGTTGGATGTCCTTAATACAGCACAATTACATATTTTCAATGGAAAAGGTTACCAATCAGTTTAAATTGCCCAACTGAGTGAATGGAATCAGCTTCTCTTGAACCTGTGAAAGTGGATGAGGCCTGACAGAGATGCTTGTTTTCTTTAAATAGGTTTCTCTGCAATCTAACTATGATTTATGTGAAGTGGGAGTACTGACACGGTTACAACACGAGAAAAATCATTTCACAGTTTTATTGAATGGGCTCCATCAATAACAGTGGGAGAAGCAAAGTAATACAACAGGCATTTAAAAGCTAGTGATAACCAATCATGCACCAAATCACAAATTTAATGATAATTTAATAGTAAGCTGCACAAAGAAAATGTGTTGTGTTTCTTCTGCCTGGTTTCCACTGAGGCGCCTGTTGTAGTGCCACACTGGATGCTACATGGATGGGGAGGAGGTGGGCAGAGAACAGTCTCATGGAGGTGTCTGTGGGTTATGCAGGTCAAGGAAGATGCAGACCTAAAAGGGAGATAAGGAGTGGAGCTTTGCAAGACGTGTTTTTGGGAAATATCTCTGTGCAGCAGGGACAAGGATGCCTTCAGCAGAGCAAGGAAGAGCACATTAGTGAAATTCACTGCTGATGGTGCTGGAGGCATTTCACATGAGTAGGAGAGACTCTCCTTAATTGGGCAGGGACCGCTCAGAACGTCTCACCGCCAGCTGTGGGAAACGTGGACACCAGCATTTATAGCGGGTATTGCGGCAGGGTCAGTGGCTCAGCACTTCCAGTGCATGGCTAACTGCTGCCTCACGGATGAGCTCCCTCCTGCTTGTGCTTCTTTTCTTCTCTTCTTCTCCTGCTTGTGCTTCTTGTGATAGACTTGGTCTATCACAGGATCAATTCTCCCTCTCTCCTTTGCGGCCAGTTCAGTGGAAGAGCTTTCAGACATAGCTGACGGGCACTTAGAGGAGTGTTTGTGTCAGTACTTCCCAAGCCCTCTCCTTTATCAGGTACTCAGAGTTAAGCACATGCTTAAATATTTTACTGAATCCAGGCCCATTCTCACACACATAAACCAGACAGGGACATCTAGAAGTGGTCAAGAAATGATGGGACAGTGCTCACCAGGAAAGCACGTTAATTGCTGTTAAACAGGCGATAAATTGCAAGAATTCAAAAAACACCAAAGCCATAATCCAGCTGTTAAGTGACCAGGTTCCCAGTGTGCACACACTTCCAAGAAAAAATAAAATATGGACATAAGGCAAGCAGTTGCCTAGAGGACTGCTGAGTCCACAGGATTTATGTCTGAGTAGTTAGTATTATATTACACTCACAAAGTAGTATCCAAATATCAACAGCTGTGTCTTGTATCCATTATTTCCCTTCTCACCCAAATATAAACCTTCCTCACCTTTTTAATTAGAAAAGCTGTTTATTGACTATGACATGGAAACATTTTACATGTTGTTGTCCAAAAATGCCGTTATTAAATAAGCAGGAAAATATGTTTGGTGGCAAATAGAAATGACCTTTAAAACAATGTTAAGCCCACACACCCCATGATTTGTGCGTAGGTATGTCCTCCTTTAAGTCACTGTATATTACCAGTAACGTGACATAGAAAACTGCTATGGAAAGTATCTTTGGTTCAAGAACTGTAGGGTAAATAAATAATTAAAAGCTATAGTGCATAGCCAACTTACCCAGTAAACTACTAAATTCAAACCTGTTCATGGGAGAACTGACTTTATTTTCACATAAAAACATATAAAATTCTTTTTTTTTGATCGTGAAAAATATTTGCAGCAGTTAACTGAGGTCAGGACATCTCTTATTTTCTTGGCTGACTCATCCATCACTTGTGCAGCAGCCTTCTCATGCATAGCAGAGGAGCACTGGTGTCACGCAAGGAGAAAAGTGGCACTGAGAAATGCAGGAAGTGAGGCTGATTTCACCTGTGTAAAATAATGTCATTTTTCAGAAAACATCTACACAAGAAAACTCAATTAGGCTATAGTGCACCCTAGCCATCCCTCAGGGCATTCCAGTGAAATGCAGGGTCTGTGTGGTATTATTCCAGGATATCAGCAAAGATTTTTGCATATTATTATTTTTGTTGATGTCATTTGTTCCAGTTTCATTTTATATTTAGAGAGGAGGGAGATGAGACTGAGAAGGAAGAACAGGAGAAGTTGTTTTTACAGCAAAACTCTTACTTTGAGGAGTAAATTATTTGAAAGGTATTGTGAACTTTTTAAAAGAAACCTCAGCAAGCTGATTTAATATAGATGCAAATAAAACTGGGTAACAGACCATGAATCTCACATCTCACATGCTGGTGGCAATTCTGAGTCTAATATATTTTCTAGAGTCACCACAAGGATATCCAGACACAAAGTCTGTGCTGCCGGGCATCTCTTCCAACAGAGATTTCTATCATTATCAAGAATACAGTCATGTAACTCTATGGGCCCTTTGTTTGCTGCAGTGGACAGTACCTGTTGTATTTGTTTTGCTTTACATCTTTTAAAAATCTGTGGCTGGGAAAATTAAGGCAGCTTTGTTGCCTTAGTTGTTGTGTGGGGCTCAGGTAAGGGAGGGGACTCTGTGCCTTCCCAGAACCATGAGAAAGTGAAGAAAGCAGGAGGAAGCATGGAATGAGGCACTCAGGAGATCAGGAGAGTCACAGATTGGTATTTCGCATGTGCAGACAATCTGCAAAGCCCTGTTTGGAAAAGTGCTGCAAGCAACATGGAGCAGGCATCTGCCTGGGATGGATGGATGGATGGATGGATGGATGGATGGATGGATGGATGGATGGGTCTCACTATCATGACGTAGACAGGCTGTGTGGTGTCACAGAATCTCCAAAATTCACCAAGCTGGTGGTATGCAGCCAAGTCTGAAGGAGAAGGCTTTAAACCTCATTTTTAATAATTTGTCTGTTACCAATCCTGTTCAAATCACCCTGGACTTTAAGTTTAAGAGTTCTGGTATGCTCTATCTTACAGAAGGCTTCTAGAAAGCCTGACCCAAAAGTTCTCCCTGAAGCAGGGTACCACCAGAGTCGCTCCCCATTGCAGATCCCTCTTCTGGGCAGAGTGCTTGGGCTGTGCACCAGTGCTCCAAAAGCATGGTAGGGATGAAGACATGGGAACATAGATCACACCTGGGATTTAACCAGACCCTTTTGTAAGGAAGGGTGTGCCAGGGTGTGCAGGTCCGCGCGGACAGACTTCGAGCTCAGTGCAAGTATGACGCAACAGCTAAATGTTTTACAGGATATTTGTACCATGGGAACTGCACATGCAGGGCAAGGGTTGATAGGAAGAGCAAGCAAGGTATAAACAGATATATATTCTGAATGTGAGAAATCTGAGGAGAGAGGAGTGGCAGGACTCTCTCACAAGGCATCGACCAGAGGGCAGTGCAGGTATTTAAAGGCAGACCTTCTCAAATCCTTATCCAGAGATTAGGTAGAGCATTTTTCAACTGAGCAATTCTTTACTGGAAAATACTGATTCAACAAAATCACTGTTTGTCACAGAATCTTACCTGTTCTGATTAAAGTTTACTCAGAAACGTGCTCTGAAGCACTAGACGAAATCTAGGGAGAAAGAAAGGGAAAAAGCCCTTGCAATATGTTGGTATTCAAAGAATCCAGTTACCAAAAAAAAAAAAGGTTTGGCTCAGTCTAGAGCAGAAGTCTGAGCATGAGTTTTCCTCTTCATGAGTCCAGTGACAGCTATGAGATCCCAGACAGCTCTTTTTCCATGCTTTTCCCAAGAAAAGCAGCAATATATCTTGAGGAGATGTCAAACTAGAACTTCTTTTAAATCTCAGAGCTTCACAGGATACCAACCTCTGGCAGTTTTCTTTTCTCATTGCAGTGTGCGCGTCTCTTAGAACGAGCACCCAAAAGCCATGAACACACCATTCCCATGAGAGAGCGTGTTAGCTGGGGGCACCCAGAACCTCCTGAGGTGGGTGTCCCCAGGTCCCCAACACTCTCCAGATGTGCAGATAATGACAGCAAATTTTCTGACAGTCCTACTTGAGCAGTTTTGAATGGCTGCAGGTCATAAGGAGCTAAGGAGGAAGAGTTTTAAGCTGTAAGAGTGCATCTCAGCAGAGGGGACAAAGAGCTGCTTGTACTAACCCTGAGACAATGCAAAATTGCTCCAATTTTTCCAGACTAAGAAGGAAGCTTGGAGGGGTCATTTCCTAGTTCTACAAACTACCTGCATTTTGAACTGCCTGGCTTTCTTGGTGAACTGGCATTCATGAACTACGTTGAGATGCAGGTGAGATGAGCAGAAATGAGACATAGGCATGTGCTATGCGTCTCTCCTCCTGCTGAACATCTGCTCCAGTGGGAAGCACCAGCTCAGGAAGAAACAGAGAGGTGGAGGAAAGTCCAGGAGCAAAGGCCATATCCTTCAATGCACAGCTCATGGGAAATTCAGCAACAATCCAGGAGTAAATATTGAACCTTGACTTCTTCAACAGCACAAGCTGCAAACACTGACACATGGAGGACAGCACATCCTCCTGTGTCTGTGTGGCTGTTATTCCTTCATTTACCTAAAATGAGTTTTAAGCAGTTCCACGTTCCTCAGTTGATAAACATAAAAGGTAGACACCCCACAAAAGAGATTTGAAACACTGAAAACCAACAGGACTGGAATTGTTCGTTTGCTCCCCACCCAGACATTTTTTTCTTCATCATGTTTCTTGTCTCAGTCACACCAGAGATCCTGGACATGGACCCAGCCATGTCCCCATACGACCTCTGTTTCTGTTGCTCAGGACTTTGCTTCTTCTGCCTCACACCCTGCCACCCCCACTGACTTTCAAACACCCCAGTCTTGGTCATTCTTTTCAAGCTCCACTTCACAGCAGAACAGCCCACCTCAGCCACTGAATGCCATTGCTTTTCTTCTAGAAAAACAGTCTCCTCTGCAAGTCTTCCTGTCTTAGTTTCTTCTCCATTGCTGCTTCCACACCTGAATTTTTTACCTGTTTTTCCTCTGCTTAAGCTAAATTATACACTCACTATAAAATGAGAACAAGACCTCATTTTATTTGCTTTGTAAAATGTCCACATACATTGTTGGAGCTATATAAA
This sequence comes from Atrichornis clamosus, assembly GCA_013400975.1. Lineage (NCBI taxonomy): Eukaryota > Metazoa > Chordata > Aves > Passeriformes > Menuridae > Atrichornis > Atrichornis clamosus. Next base: position 61,638 of record WBMZ01006828.1, on the reverse strand, counting down.
TAATTAATATATGCCTTAATCTAAAGATTATGAAGTAGGTGGCGATTGCTGCAGAAAGATTAATGTGAAAAAAATAACCAGACTATAATTTTCTCTGGCAATCTATGAAAGAATTAACCTAAAGGAGGCCCCCTTAAGTACTTTTGCAGATAGCCCAATGAATTCCAGTTATGGCGTCGCTTTGCATTCTTCATTTTCCTTTCTTCCAAGATATATCTGCTTATCTTACATGCAAGCATGCACATATCCTTGCCTGTTCCTCTGTGGATAGTTTCTCCATGCCACTTCATGCTGCAGCTACTGCTAAATAGTGTAATTCTTTTCACAGTGCAGGCAAGGTAGCTAAAGGGCTCTCGCAGAGATCTCAAGTTGTACAGCATACAGCTCTTGAACAAGGACTCTGAGCTGCAAGCTGGAGGCAGAAATGCTGGTTGGTCCTAGGCTTCCTATTTTCTAAATGTATAATCAACCCTCAAGATCACTTCCTGCTGGGAGACAGGACAGGGAGATAAGGTCAGTCAAAGCCTCTCAGCAAGTGGCACAGAGGCACAGATCCCTCCAGAATAATTTGAGAACTGATAACTGAGTTCTGCTCAAGTCAATGAATCTTGGAGAGAGACAGGACTCGTCAACAATTAGTAGCCTGGTGCCAGCCAAGTAGCCTGGGTGCTTCCCAGGTCCTAAACTTAGTACTTCTGTATCCACCAACTTACTTGGATTCAGCTCGGATCTGCTGAACCCTTAGGAGACTTGAGAAGCCTCAAGTGGGTGGGAATTATATGTGTATCAGAGAGCAGAGGTGCTTTGCCCCCAAACCAGAAAAAATTCCAAGAACTCCCAACATGACTGTTCAGTGACCACAGACAGCAGCAGAAGTCTCAGCCTGTTTTTTATCCCTGGGGTCAGTCCAATGTTTCTTCTGTAAAACTTTCATTCTCTTTGTCCTTTCCTTCAAGAATCTGCAAGAGAGGCAGACTGGGCTGAGGGGACTGAAGAGGCAGGGGACACAGAAAGGAAGCTCCTGCAGCTGGGGCACTCAAATCCCGTCAGTCCAACACAGCTGGGAGGGGAAAGGTCTTTTGTCACCCTTCAGTCTTTCTAGCAATGACTTACAGGGAAAAAGGAATTTTATAATGGCTGGACATTTTTGATGCCAAAGAAGAACGAAGAAAAGTTACTTAAAAGCCAAAATCAGGCTTACACCAAACATCATGGTAGCAGGAGCTGAGTAGAGCTTGTATACTTTCCATCCATGGTAAAACCGTCACACTGAGCAGGACAGAAGTTGTCTGGGTTCTCAGGGCTGGCAAAAGAGCACATACAAGCCTGAGGCTTTATGCCTAGGATGGGGTGTCTGTACTGGTAAGAAATGTAGGGTGAGAATTGGGGAGAACGTACACAGCTGGATCAGGTATGTCAAGGAGATGCAGTTGTGCCTTGTCTGACTACCATGATGAAAGGCAGAGGACAGGTCGAGGGCCACACAAAAGGCCCAAGTCTGGAAGGATTTCAGGCACCCCAGCAAGCCCTTGCACCCATTTTCTTCTGGTCCCTACATGTGTCCATCCCTGCCAGTTCCTGCTTTCCTTCTGTTGGTGCCAGCTTATGCCTGGTGGAAGAGTCAAACGTGAAACTACATACAATCAGGGAGCACAGGGAATAATGCAAAGCACTGGGAACTGCTTCCACAAATCTGCCCCTTTCCTGCCATCTGTGAGCACGGGTAGAAACCCAGAGACTTCACAGTGAGGTTCCTGTGAGCCCTTATTTTACCAGGTGATTGGTAACTCACCCTCTCCCTTCTAGCCCCTTAGAGGCTCTCATTGCTCAAATGCCACAGCTTGCTTGTTTTCTCTCACAGGATTTTGGTCTTCCTTCCAGACCTTTCTAGAACTTTCCTCTGATGTCACAAAATCACCTTCACTATTTTGAATACAATAGATCACCTAAGCCTGCTGATGACACTTTTCGCAGAAGACATTCAAATTCTTTTGATTGCAGTGAGAAATGAGGATATTCAGTGCTTTGCAAGATCAAACCTTAGAAGCAGGCTTTATGGTAGTCCCTGAAGCTCAGTTTACTCCCTTGGTTTACATCAAGTGATGATTAACATTTGTTCTCTTTTCTATAAATTTTCAAGTCTTCACCAAAGATACCAATTTCCTTGCTGGTGTAATCTACCACATTCCATTTATCAACCTATTAAAAAAAGATTGGTCCAGTAATTTCTTATATGGATTAGGTGTTTCAGATAATTCCCAGATACTGCTTTTCTACTTTGCTGATTTCTGTGCTCACCTGCAAGCTGGCCTTGATCCTTTTCTCTGCTTGGCTCCTGCACATAAAAAGGGAGACTGAATTTCCCAAACGCACATTCCTCAGTAACAGTTTACATGAATGTCTCTCTGCTTATCCTGTAATCGCAGTGTATGTCCTCTGGTCCTTTGCATTCATGTTTGTGAAAGTAGATGTATCTCGTGTGTACCTGTTTTATCTGTCGTAACACCAAGAAAACAGAGACACTTTGAAGTACACATTTGGAAAGTGCACAACAAAACTGCTCATAAATATGCTGCTTAATCACTTCATCCATGGATGAAAAAGTCTGCCTTGGTCTTGAGAAATGTTTGGTGAATAGGGCATTCTGTGTTACTACTTTTCAAGATCCAAAATACAGATGAGGCTGTGAAGATTGTTCTTACGTATAATTTTTGGCCTTTTGGTTTACAATCAATGCCAGTGTTTGGGATACAAAAGAGTTACCAGCAGTAAATAACGGTTTCTGATCAGACAATTAAGTTCTCATGGCTACACAATAACTGAACCGTGTTGCAGTTTCAATTAACGTGATGGTCTCTGTCTCCAGTCCAAATATGTTGTCTAAGTCGTGGTGCATTAAGTTAACTAAATTGAATAAATAGATAATGACATTAAAAAACTGCTAGGGTGAATAAAATGTCTTTTAAATTAAATGAGAGAATCAATGCTCCCTATGTGCTTGGCTATACTGTGTATTGTAGCATGCCAATAGAACAGTTTAGGATAATAAAGTTCAAGCCCACAATGTGCTACATGTTCTGGATGTTCTCCAGACAAACCCTATGTGCAGTTTTGATTTCAACTAAATTAATAGGCCCCAAAAATTACAGCTATGTATGCACTCTTAGGGATGAAGACCATGGTTCCCACAATATGGCAGGATCCTGCCCTCAACAAGGAGAATTTCAATACTGTAGAAACAAGCACTACAGGCTAACATCACCTGGAGCCACAGAGTGGGAGGGAGGGAGGAACCTGCTCCCAGGAACAGTCGGTGTGCACAGGCTCCTGTAGAAGTCAGTGATTTGGGATCAGATCAAAAGGGATTTAAGCTATAGCAGAAAAACAGATGGGGAATTGGTGAGGTGGAAAGAGAGAGAGTGCAATTAATCCAGACAGCTGGCATGGCAGAGAGGCGAGCCTGACCACCAGCAGTGGGAGGGAGTGACGGGAGAGCCAAGAAGTGGCTCTGTGAGATGTGCTGGGTAGCACTGATGGTCTCTCATGAGGGCGCAAGGCACGGGCACAAGAGGCCTCAGAGCATGATTCTTAGGGTAGAAAATGAAAATGCTAAAACTCATACTAATTCTGAAGACCTTGTCGTGCTGGAGGTGGGAACCTCAGATCTCAGTGATCTCCTTAACCAATGTGGGGACTGCTGTTTGTGCAACCAGCAAGAGACCCAGCAGCATCTGCAGCAGCCTGGCATTTGTGGGGCTCTGGAAAAGTGCCCGTGAAGGAGCAGGAGTTAGGAAAGCGTGAAGTGTTCAGCATTCAAAGTGATCATCAGAGCATACGTTAAAGATAGAGAGTTGGATCTGCAGAAAGGCAGCTTGCCTTGGAGAAAACAAGATGTCAGTCAAAGCATCCTCCTGTGATCTCCATGCAGTATCTTGCACAAGGGCCACCCATAAAGCAGAATATATCTTAAAGTCCATGTTGACAGGGGGATGCAAAACACTGTGACAAAAATCATATGCAAGAACCTCTCTGCCCGCAGGGTGCTGCCTGGTATGCCAGAAAGCCTGAAGGTTTCCTTGGCCTTCTTGAGATAAACTTTACCTCCTGACACACAAACTAGATATCACACAGCAGAGTCTGAGCCATCATGTTCATAAAGCAACCTGGGGCCCTGCTGATTATGAAGAAAAGTTTGAAAACTCTAAATCAAAAGATTCAGAATCCCAGCTAAAAAATGACATTATATTTTCTTGTATTTGATTATGTTTATGGGGCTTTTGGTGGCTTGGGAGTGTGGGGGACAGACAATACAGCAGCAGCAGACAGGAGACTGAACCAAAACCTCCTACCATGGGCATGTGGGCAGCACAGCTACGCTCCAGGGATGGTGGCTGGTCATCTGTGCACAACACAAGCCTGCAAAGCAACTCCTGTCTTTGGCTGTGCTGGGCAAGAGAACAAGCTCTGATTGATCATGTTTTAGGGGGTGGAATGAGAGTTTCCACTATTTAGTAAATATTAACTTCAGTCAGGATGGACTTGACTTTTTTTCTCCCTCTCCTGTTAATCAAGAATGTACCTGCTATACAGTTAGGCTGCATTTAATACCAAAGGTCCTGCATAGTGAGGAAGGCTTTTTTAAGACTTATAAATTGCTTTTGAAGGAGACCCTGTGATGTGGTTACTTGCAGTCGCAAAGATCAGATTCAGTGACCTTAGAGGTTCCCTCCAACCTTGTCTGTTTCTTCCTCCCTCCATACAGCTTGATTCTGGGGTATTTTACCTTTAAATACAAATTCCAAATGAGCTTTTGTGCAACAGTTAAAACCTGCTGAAAAATGTGTGAAACCACAGATTGTGATCTAATTTGTGGACCAGACTTCAAAATACGCACATCCCATCATCTGATCCACTAGCCAACTCCAGTCCTTCAGTGGTAGCAGCAGAGCACTATGATACTCTAAGAACATCAAAAGGTATCTTCTTGCCTAATAAAATGACATGCCAAAGCTAGGGAGAATTGGGAGACAACAGTACTGTGAGGATGCAGCTAAATGTGACTTCACTTCTCCAGTACTTATTGCAGGAATGATAGAATGTTAGCTCAAAAACTTCAGACAAATCAAACCAAACTACCTCTTCAAGCTTCTGGTTTCATATGACTGCTTTTGGTGAAACTCTCTAGAATTTCAAGATCCAAACACAGTTAATTCCATTCTAATTATGGTTTTTACAGGCTAAAACTCACCATATAAATATAAATGTTTGCTTACATGTTATTTTAGCATTCTACAGTAAAAATGATTTCTTTGGAAATAAATTAAACGAAACAAACCCAACCCTGTTTAATTATTAATGGTTTGTGCCAGTAATATTGCTGAAAGGAGTATAATTAATCCAATTTTCACCAGTTGTATGGTGTGAAGCAAAGCATGTATTCTAAGCTGTTAAATCCTATTTAGTGGTATAAAAATCAAACTTAAGCAAATTTTCGTTTGTGCCACCTCGATGTAGAAATGTTCATTTTAAATTAAAGCACTCAAACTCAACATTGAAGGGGTTGGTGTTGATATGTAACTTAATTCTAATAAATTTTAATGGCTGTTAGTTTTCATACGTAGCATGTGGAACTTGTTAATTAAAAGCCACTTCCTTGTGTTGGGTCTTGATCACATTCCAGCATCTCATACTTAATATACTATTAAAATCACTCTTTGACTGCCCAGAGCTGGGAGGCACTGAATACCATCAACTCCCAGTGAACTTTTTAGGTTGCTTTGCACTTTGGAGATTTTACGAAGTTTAAAAGTCAGACTGGACTGTTGTGATCATCCTGGCTGGCTGAACACCTACTCCCTGGCTCTGCATTTTCCCAGAGGGCTCAAGTCCAGGACTGTTCCCTCACCAAAATTAAATTTTGAGTAGTTAGGAGCAGACATAGAGTGTACATGTGTTAGTCACACTTACCTGATGGCTCACTGGTTCTACTCTGGTACTCACAAAGGAAGAACAACAGATACTGAAATCAGACCTCAAAGCTTTTGAAAATAAAAGCATTATTTTATCAGCTATAGCAAAAAGTTTGGGGAGAAACAGGCTACAGAGAATTTTGATTCTCTTACCTTCCTCCACTGGTAGCTTGATGACATTTATATCCTTTGGCTCCTGATGTGGCTTATTGACATCATCTTGGTACCCTCTGTCCACGTGTAGGTCCCCAAAGACTGTTCCTCCTCTGCAGACACAGCAGCTCTCTGGTCAGAATGCCCTGTCCTTGGCAATTCAAGTCCTGATTGCACAAACCAAGGGATGAGACTCAGCATAAAGCCTAGCCAGGTTCCCAAGATTCCTCCACCTCCTTGCTGCTTTTCCAGCACTCACTGTGGCTTCTGCTCTTTTTGCACACTTTCATCTAGACTACAGCTCTGACAGAGGCAGAGGTGAAGTCAGGCTCAGTCAGCTATTATCTCAGGTCAGTGTATGACACTCCCAGACCATGCCAGAACAACCCCAGCTACAGTGCACTGGACATCTAGCTGGAGTCCCTGCATAAAGCTCAGCACAGAATTTACCCTGAAGGTTCCTCAGTTTAAAGCTATATCCTCCTAGGGATAATAATGGGTAATATTTTAAAATTTCTAGTCTTGATTAAAGGCTTCAAGCGAAGCCTTTCCAATGATAAATTGTCCATGCTATGAAGATGCTCATCATAGAACCACAGGATCATAGAATGATTTGAGTTAGAAGAGACCTTAAAGATCATCTAGAACCAACCCCAAGCAGGAACACCTTTCACTAAACCAGGTAGCTCACGTATATATGTTGTTTTCTTCATGTTTCATCTTTCAATTTTTCAATTATGCAACCTTAATCTTTTTTTAGTGTATTTTTCTACATGGCTTCCCTGCCATTTGAAAAAGGAAAATCAAGTAGATCTTTATCTCATGATGCTTCTCTCACTTTACCCTTGTGGATTTTTATCCTTGGCCCTCTCTGTTGACTGTCAGTCATTCCCCCTTCACCATCCCAACCAGGTTGCACTCTGAACCCAGTGCTCAGGGCATTTGTGCACAGGCTCCCTATCTTGGGTCCCATCTCAGACTTGCAGCTACCACCAGTGACGCAGTGAGAACTTCACGTGCAGACATCTGAAATACCACTTTCCAGCCCTGTCTGCTTCAGCCACTCTAACCCACAAGGTCTGGTTATTCCTTGGACTGAAGAACCGTGGTTAGGACTCTGCAACTTGGGCTTAGGGCCCTTGGAAGCACTGAAAGCCAGGTTCAGTTTCTGCTCCTGTGCTATTCTAATATGAAACTGTGGAATCATGAAACAGAAATTCAGGTCTTTATATCAAATCTTGTCCTGCATAGGGAAACAACTTCCTTTTTAAGGGAAGAAATACTGCACAAAATCTCCTTTAATTAACCCAAATTGGAGGTAACCTCAATTCATAACAAGGACTGAGTTAAAGACTCTTTGCTCTTGCAAGTTGAGGAGAGGGTGTCGATCGACATCTACAGTCTGCCCATGTGCCTTCCTCCATCATTCCTGCCTTCCCTCACTTCTGATCAGTTCAGCTTTGCTTAGCCAGGTACTCACAGAGCTGACACACCAGCAGCACCTGGCACAGCCAGGCACATTTCGTGGAAGCTCGGCTCTGCACACAGAGGTCTCTGGCAGTCAGCACCATCCCCAGGTCAGTGTCCATTGGCCCCTGTGCAGTTCAGCAAGGACTCTGCTGAAATGAACTTTCTTGAGGCAAACCTGTGGGTGACTGCTAAAGGTCAGGATGCTGGCAGGAGAGATATACAGCAAAGCATAAAGGAGCTTTTCTGCGGAAGTGCTCTTGGACAAATAAACTTAGTTCTGAGGAAATGCCAGACTGGGCAATGAGGGTGTTGAAAGCTGTCCTGTTAACCAGGGAAGAGGCAGCAGCTGTGTGCCTGTCTCCCAGCCAGCCCTGCGCTGGCAGCACCTGGCAGGGCCACCTGAGCAGCAGGGCATCCAGCTGCACGGCTTCGTTGGCCCAAGGGTAAAAACTGTTGGGAGAGCTTGAAAGTGCTAGTGGGATCACTGGGATGTGCTAACAAGTGAGTTCTCAGCATGGACACATTTTCCTACAGCCTCTTAGCAAGTGTCATCAGACAGTGATATTTGCTTACTACTGAGCTGCACTGGATTCAAACCCTCTCCCCAGAGACCAGGAGGGTTTTCTGACACTCAAAATATTTTTTTTTAACAGAAAGTTACCAAGATGTATTGCACATGGCAGGTTAAGATCAATGCTATCATTTTTACCAAACAAATAGCCAAGCATTGCAAAAGGTCAATAAACTGGCAAAAGAAAATGTACAGCTAGTCATAAAGAAGCTTTTCTGTGGAAGTGTTCTTGGATAAATAAACATGAGTTCTTGTAAACACTGTGTACTTTCCAGATGTAAATATTCAGAAGGTGTGCTCAAAAAGCCTTGGATGGTTCCAGCTCAATGTCTTATTATTAGATGTTGAAGTTTTGGGCAGTTATTAAGTACAGCTTAACGTGAAAAAGTGTTTACTTGCCTAGCCAGACTTACTGCTTACACCAAGATGTTGATAAGAGTATTCAGAACAGTAAAAGATACTTTGGATGTTAGAAAACACCTTGTGCAATATAGTAAGATTAGATATGAAGCAGGTTGCAGGACACAGGATGGAAGGGAGAATGGCAGGGAAGCAGTTTACAGAGTTCAAACAGGGGTAGGACGGGTTTGGTTCTGCAATACTTTTTTGTATTAGAAAATTTTAGACTAATTTTGTGCTTTCCTTTTAAATTTTAGTTTTACTCAAGCCTGGGAGTTGTTTGAACCCAGGATTTATACTTGCTGTGTGAAAAATGGAAAATTTATTCACAGGACAGTAACCCTGCTGGGCTGGGAGGGTGAGGAGAGGTATTGTTCCAGGTTAGGAGCAAAGCTGAGGGGACAGGTTTAAAAGCTCTGGGCTGTTCCAAGGGTGTAAAGGAGGCATCATCAAAACACACCAGTCCCTGCCACCAAAGCAGACATCTCTCAAGGGTTGGCATCCCTGCCACAGCCCCATGAGGAGTTTCGGTGGGTGTACACTGTCCCATGGGCAGCTGGGCAGCCCAGGCTTATTAAACTCGGTGGTTGTTTTCCTAGCAGATCCTCGGAATCTTAATTACTGTTGCTCCAAGCACACCACCACCCTCCTTCCATGAAAGCTGGACAGAAAGCACCTGCTGAGGTTAGTCAGTTCACCTCCCTCCTGGTTTGGGATTACTCCTACTTTACACATCCTGGCTTTTATTTTCCCCCAGAATAACTTCAAAACCCCTAAGCAACACATCTTCTGCCCCCTCCTCTGCAAGCCTGGTACTAGAGTCTGACAGAGCACACAGCCCTTCTCTGCTCATTCAGATGATGGAGTTGCTGATCCTCAGCTCAAACACAGGAGCCAGGTTTTCATCTCAATTGAGATTGTGCAGAAATAAATGTATGTGTTTAGACCCCAAACCAGCGTAAGATACAGGCCATGCAGAGGTCATCTGCAGTCTGCAGCTTAAACACAGGGTGAGTGTAAGCAAATCAGACATGCTTTACAGTGGCTTGTGATGCAAACAACACTGACACTCATGTATGACCTTTCTTCAGGTTTCTTTCTCCAGCAGGAGCAATTTGATGCACATGGCACCAGGCTCACTCTGAGACCTGAAGCCTACTTCTCCCCGCTGACCAACACACAGTGGTTCCCAGCAAAGGAAAAGGCAAAGGGCTGAGGCTCACTGGGGTGGGTGGGTATGTAGGGGTGAGCCCATGCAGAGAGTCCAGCTGTCCTCAAAGGCCCTGGGGAGAGTCCAGGTGTGCCCAAAGTCCTCTAAGGGGGCTGGATCAGGTGTAATATAGCAATATACCCCAAGGCAACACCTGGAATGTCTCTGACTGCTCTGCCCTGGCCCCCATCATGGCTGTTTCTCAAGCGACTCACAAGTCTTCTCGTGACGAGAAATAGAAGTTGTTTTCCTGTGCTGTAGAAAGCTCTGACAAAAGGCCACCACAGTGTGTAACCCAGCCCCAAGGACTGAGCAGAGCAAGGCTCTGAGAATGGAGCTCTCAGAGGCCACTCTCTAGTTTAGGTCATGCCACAGTCCTACTGCTCCAGCAGCAGCAGCCTGCAATTTACTGCCTCAGGCCCCTTGCTCCCACCCGTGCCTTTCCTGGGCATCCCAACACACCTCACATAACTCATCCCAGAGTCATGCCAGGAAGAACCAAACAGCAGCAGTTTCCCTGCAGAGCTCCCCGCAGAGTCCTGAGGCACCAGGTTCTACACTGCTGAGGGCACTGCACCCCGAAACCTTTGACACCTGGAGGAGTGCTGCTCCTCCTGTTTGTTTGGGGAGGTGTACTTCATCACCTCTATATCAGTTGAAAAACAGGGAAAAACTACCACCACTTTAGTCTCAGCATAAATAGCTTTGCAGTTTCAGAGCCCAGGAATTTCTCCCAAACACATTTCCACACAGAGACGTCCAGCAGCAGGTGAGGAAAGCGTGCCTGTGAGACAGGAGGCTGAGTGAGCAGCCTGAGACATTCATCATGGATTCCAGAGGAGACACAAGGACCCACCCCAGGCAGAAATTGTCCAGTGGGGAGGGATTCCTATGCACAGCTCCAAAGTCCTCAGCCACCAGCCCCATTTGGTGCTGTGGCAAAGCTGGGCAGATCCAGGATACCTGTGCAAAGGGCACGTTCTTGCTCTAAAATGTCTAAAAATGTCTTCCACTCCTATGGCATAGGCCATGTCTCTGTTGCAGTGATGGATGGCCTTGTAGGATGGAAGTAGGAGGAAAGCTTGATAGACATGAGGGCAGCTTGATTTTCTTCTTGCTATGTGTCACTTTTTATGGTTTCAAATCCATTCTTATACCAACCATTCCCCTACTGCTTCTCTGCTCTTAGAGAAAGCTCATTTCCTTTCTTCTTTTAGTCAGAGACCAAAAATATTCACCAAACTCTAAGAAGAAACTCACTGTACTCTTTGATAGAAACACATTACCTTATGAAGGGTCATGCTACATGGGGTCCCTCTTCAAGGTAAGATGAATGTTTGAAACTGTCCTATTTTTTCCCATGTTTGTTCCCAAGATGTGAGGACTTCAATCTCAAGGCAGTCTGTATAAGAATCTGCTAAAAAAATGGAAATCTAGATCTGAGGATTTGACAGATTTGCACAAGTCCTCTTTTGCTCACAAGCACACATTTGACTCAAAATTAATTCTTGCTCTTTTTCAATATTAAAGCTGAATTTAGGGAAAGTCTAAAGAAAAGCATAAAATGAAATAAACAGAAGCAGAGAAAGTGCAGTCCTCACAAAGAACAACAAAAGCAGGAGAGTAAAACTGTTCATTTCTGAAAGCCAGGTAGCCTTCATGCACTGGTTGTACATTCAGTTCCCTTTTAGATAGCAGCCTCCATCCAGCTCAGAGTTGTTCACCACCCACCTGAATATTATCCCCCCCCTCGATCTGGCGGACTTTCCATCTCTTCCTTCCCAGCACAATTGCGTGACCTTTCATTGCCAGGACAAGCTGCTTTCCTCCATCCCTCTGCAGGTAGAAACCGCCAGGGATACTATCCATTAGCCCAGTCTCTCCTCCCCTCCTTCTCCTCAGAAATCTGGCAGAGACTGCTGTCTCCATCCTTTACTCCAAGGCAAGACTGTCCTCCAGGAAGTGTCTCTGCCTCACCTCAGGCATGCCCTGGAGGTACCTGCCTGAAGCAGACTGAGCTGTACCTCAGTTTGAAGCCTGACATAGCCTGAAGCAGACAACGTGAGCCCCCTCCCTCCTATTTTTTCCCCTGGATTATATACTGGTAAACTCGAGACATCCCTTATTTTAAAGTAGTATCACTTTAAAACATAGCATTCAAGATTTTTTAGTTTATTTACTGCTGCCACAATTTCTTTTTATATTGTGACATAAGAGGCAGGTTTTGGCTCAATCCTCACTTCTTTATGTTTAGAGCAGAGAAACAAAGGAAGGGGAGGGTGGAGTAATCTTACACTGTCTATATAAAGACAGTGATGGCTGCATACAAACCAAAGCACTCGGCAGTGGGAATCACAAGGCTGGAGAAAACAGTTGGATATGTGTCTTCTATGACCATTTTTTCCCTAACGCGTAGTGAAGGAAAAGAGGCTCAGAATTCACACATCATGCAAACTACAAAAATTGTCGAGAATGTACTAATGAGAATTAAATGCTGGTAGGTGCTCTCAGATGTCATCTGAGAAACTGAAGTGGTGAGTACCAGAAATAGGTTGCCAGCTGTCTCTGGTCATATTCTTTGTACAAGAATGCTAACAGTTTCCCCCTCCTATATACCCAGGGACAAACTGCCATCGTGTAAATCCATGCAAGCCTCCAGCTTCTCCAGGACTGCACAGCTGTAAAAGGAATCTCACAGTTTTATTAAAGGCTGAGAAAAAACATTTGGCAGTGCTGCCTGCTGTCAGCTACCACCTTTCTGGGAAACTCTAGCAGTCCAGCCTGGCTTGCAGCATCTCACCCCCACTGCACACTCAGCACATTCAGCAGAGGAGGAGGACAGTATTTTAACTCCCCGTACTGTGGGCAAAAATGCCCCACCCAGGGCTAAAATGAGGTAGGTGCCAGGCATGTTGAGTGTCAGACAGACAGTTTACTTGCAATTGCATTATTCGCTGTGTTTGCCTCTCCCTGAGTGGTGCAGCCTTCTCTGTGCTGCACTGCAGCTCTGCTGTGCTTTGCTGCTGCATGGGGAAACCCATTCCGGTCTGGCAGAGCACAGATCCCACTGCTGCCTTCTCCACCATGCCTGGCACAGTGGGAGGAGCTGTTTTGAGGTGTCCATCCTCGGGACCTGCACTCAAACTCATGTGAGAAAGTTATTTCTGAAAGTCCCATTGTTCTTTATGATGACGGCACCAGCTCAGGTCAGGTCTCACTGTGACAGGCCACGTATTTAACTTTGGAAATGAATATGCTCTAATTGAAGGTTGGACACTATGTCTTCAAACACACTTACAAATGTCTCCCAATAATTGTATCTCCAGTTTGAAAATTGCCTCACTGAAATACTCTCTGCCCCTAGCTTGGTCCCAATCCTCTCCTGGGTACAAAAGATAGAGGGATAATTTTCAATGTTACTTTATGGTTAACAGTTACTGGAAAAAATTCCCCTTTCTTCTCCTGCAGTTTCACCAATTATTTCTGCTTCACACCTCATTTCTAAATAATTTGCTATCTGAGATATCCCCTTTCACTCCACTGTTCCTTAGTACCCAGACTTTTTGCAACTTGAGTAAGTAGACAAATTTCAGGATCCTACATGTTGTTTCCATTGAGAAGAGAATGACGCAGACAAGAATTTATTTTATTTTTTGCTGCAATCCTATTTATTTAAAGACTGTACATAAAGTTCTCCTGCCCTGAACCCAGCAGGATTCAAACCTTAGGAGATGGTTTTGTTGCTCACTGACCCAGTGCTTATCCAATCCCCCAAGGGCCCCCAAAGTGTGTCTTGCCCCAGCCCTTTCAAATGCTTCCCCACTTAACCACAGACCTTGACCCCTTCCCCACCAACTCCCCTCCAGTTTCCATTCCTTGTCCCATCAGACAGCTACCATCACATAGGTTTGCCCACACAGGCTTCCTGGGCAGCCACTTCCCATCAGCCCAACAGGATTCTTAAATCTCTTTGGAAGCTCACAGTGTTTTGACAATCTGTAAAGTAAAAGCCACTTCATTCTCACCTTAAGTTTGAATTGTACCTTGTTATATCCACCAGGAGCAATGAGGCTCCTCCCAGGTTATCAGTTAAAAATGTATTATCTGTATTTTATTGTTCACCTCTCTTTTCCAGGTGGCTGTGTTTACTGGATATGTGATGAAGTTCCCAATACCTCAGTATCGATGGCCAAGGAGACAGCATTACCATGGCTGGGTACAGCCCAACACGCTGGATGCTGTGTCAGCTCCCCTGGAGTCAAGCTGACATTTTTAAGGCAATGAAAGAAGCTTATACCAGGCAAGCTGTGCATAATGAGCAGGAACCTTTTCCTCGATAAAAACCTCTAACAAATGGGAATTGAAAAACCATTGCCAAGATCTTTTGAAGGTGGAAAATGCTGCCTCCTAAAATTAAATTGCACAAAGCTGGACAAAGAAAGATAGCAAACCACATGCTAGACAAACTGCCACTCAGCTAATAGCTTACTTTCTAAATATAAAAACAACCTACTTCTTACACTGAGAGTTCAGCACATAAGCAAGAAGTAAATGATGTATATACTGAGCTGAGCCTGCAGAAGCACATACTCGTCTTAGTTTCCTTTCTGTAATTATTTATTAAAGAGTGCTGGGGAGATAGGGGAAAACATGTCCAAAGAAAAGTGGCAGCAACACGGGGGTTGCTCAGATGAGCCACCCTTATCCACAGGGGTTGTCCAAACTCACAGCTGACACCAGTGGCAGAGGGATTCCTACCCCCTTCCCTGCTCAAGACAACTTGCTCTCTTCCTTAGAAACTGCTTAGAAACACTTTTTAAAAAATGTCTGTAAGCCAATACTATAACTTCTAATATGCTTGGCCACAAAGACAACTCTAATATTCTCCCCAAATTTATACTGAAACTCATTTCTTGAGAAAAGCAAGAGAGAAAATGTTCATACTTTCTTAACCTCATCATCCCACTCAGTTCATTCAGCACTGCAGATAACCTTCATCAGTCTTAACCAACGTTTGGTACAGGGCACCCTGCAGATTGACAGGTTTCTCATTTTATTCCAGGTCTCATGCAGAAAAAGAGTAAGACAATGAGGAAAAGAAAGGAGCAGATATTTTTCTTACTCTTAGTTTTGTAACCTTTAATTTCTCATCTAGCCAGCCCCAGCAGAACACCATTCCTACACTGGGCTTCCCCTTCCTTTTTAAATTATAATACAATCAATTCACTTGCATATGAAGTTATTTTTAGCTCTAGTAAAAAAAATTAAAATCCATCTGTAACAGTTCTTTGTAGTTAAATTTTGCTAAAAACCAGCTGTCTCAGAAATCATGACTCATAATATTTAAACTCACATAAAAAATTCTGTTCCTAAAATCTTACAGAATTACATGCACTTTTGTTTGCAATTTAAAGCAAAAATTCAGACCTTGGGAAACTCTGAAGATCTCTGATATAAGGATATTGATGCAAAATGAAATCCTTTTCCTTTAGAGGACTAAATGGATTCACTTTAGCCAGCAGTTCATGAACTGCTAGATTTTACCCTCATGCTGCTCCCACACCATTATATCTTCTCCTCCTTCAGGTCTTTATAAATTTTCAAGGCTGCACTCTGAAACCCTGAGACCTAGAAGCATCATGGTCAATCATCAGCTCCAGTATCTACGGTGGCAGATAAAATTGGATTAAACCAAGAATAGGAGCTGAGAATATTAAGTGGTCTGGGAATAGTCCTACTTTAATGTGTATGCACTTAACAAAGGAAGGTAATACATTAAAGTAGATTTTACTTGGTGCTGAATTTCAGCACTATAAAAATTGACAGTTCACGAAACTGTAATTACAAAGGTTCCTAATTGTCCTGTTTTGTGTCCCTATGCCAGAAACTCAAAAACTGAAGGAAGCTGAACGTGAAAGCTCTGACCATGCCTGCACTTCAGTGACCGTTTGCACAGACAGGTTCTGCCTGCAGCAGAGTCCCAGTGAAGCCACATGGTTTGGAGGGAGGAATATTCATCTCTCCAAATTCCAGGGAATTGTTGACATTTGACACAATGTGACATGGTAAATCTTTTGAAAATTTATTTTGATTAATTAGGTATCTTCTGCATTTTGTGGCTCAACATTTCATGACCTATCTGGACTATAAATATTTTGGTACCTTGGGACAGGTAACTTCAGGGTCAGTTTTGTCAGAGAAGAAATGGAAAACCTGCAGTACTGACTTTCTAGAATCTTTTCTAGGGAACTAACCTGAAAAAAAAGAGTTTGGTTTCACAGTTCCTTTCAACTGGAACCCCTGCCAGCATAAATTTCAAAAGCCTGCATCATGATTCGAACATGTTCCTATGCCAAGTGGTTTCCACTAAGCTAACAAACAGAAGTACTCAGCCCCGTGCTGCAAATCTGTTCACATTCCAAAGGACTTGAGTAAATGGGCACCGGGTGGTCATTCGCATACCCTGTCTAGCAAAACAATGTTCCCAGCTTACTTACACAGAGCAAAAGTGTTCTAGGAATCTGCAAGGGTGTTCTTAGAAACAGTGACCTGCAGCCACTTTCCCTGAAAGCATAAGAAGCATAAGCCTTACTGGTGGTTTGAGGACAGATATTCATGGGGAACATTTGCACTGGAAAGGTCAAACAAGTCAGCGGTGAATGGAGTCAGGAGAACCATGGTGCTGCTCGTCCCCTGGGGGGTATCTCAGTGTTGTTAGCATAGCTCTGGACGAAGGACCATTCACATCAGGATGTCCCCACATGTCCATTTAGCTGGAGGCTGTAGGCGAACAGGGGTAAAACCTGAACATCCCATAAAGGAAATACCATGAGAAGATACTGTCAAACGGAAAATATGAGAAACCAAACTCAGTACAGAGCTGGCAGGAGTTAACTGTTTAGAACACTGAGCCCTTCATGTAACTCACACTCCAGACATGCAAGCATCAGCTCCCTGCATTTCCCTTTTCGCAACTGAAATCACGTCAAAGTGGGACACATCAGATACACTGCAGCCACATTCAGAAGATTTCCAGCTAAGTGTAATTGTTCAGCCTGTGAGGGGGAAATGCCACTTCCTGTTTCCTTCAGTTTTAAATAAATGTCACATCACACAGTAACTCATAAATTTGCTCTTTCTGGTCTGCCATAATAAGAATAACAAAATAATTCAATGTTTTGTAACACAGTTCCTTATACCTCCTTGTGGGTTGCAGGAAATTTCAAAATCTCCCTTTGAGTTTCTCCACCTTGTGATTCCCCTGTGGAATAAAAATTATAAAAAATGAAAGTAGCATGCATGACCTTACATGAGCTCAAGCTCCAGTCTTACTGAAAATGTCTAATTTAAATATTGCCTAAATTTTACATATGCAAAATATATTTTTCCGACAGGACTTTCCTCTTGAACTGTCTTGCTGAGCTAAAGTTTTCCCACGGAACATTTTGATTATTATTGTTCTTTCACCAGTAGCAAGTAAGGACTCCTGTGCCTCTGAGATGAAGTCTTTTATTTCAGAGGGTTTAAAATGTTAAAAAATCTGGTAAGTAATAACCCTAGTTGTTACACCATGTCATTAGAAGTGTTTTGTTGAGTTTTTTCACACCTGCAGTTGATGTTCTCAAATATAGTGTGTCAAGTTCAAAACAAATACACACGGGTTTGAAATAACAGTGATATTTGTGTCTGTAATTAAACTGTTTGGTAATGTGTATAGCTTCCTTCTCTTTAGATGCAAAAGAAGAGAAACTCAGACTTAGCTGAAGCCAACAATAAAACTGATTGGTACAAACAGCAACTGGCACTTACCCCGTAATCTATATTATAAAACCATAATTGTCCATCTCCATTAGGACTAAAGTAAGAGGAATGTTGAAGGTCAGGACTAAGGTGTATTTGCAGCCTGCATAGTTTCTGTACACATTAATAGTCCTTCATGAGTATTATGTTCACATTTTTCAGAATGTATTCGTGGTATTTTATTTGCTAAAGCCAGGTCGGGTGGTCGCTGCTGTCTGAGACAGACAATTTTGGCAGTCCCTGGCCTAATCAACAAAACTAAACAGAGTCTGAGCTTGCTCAGCTTACTCAATAAGCCGTACCTGGCCAGGAGCAGTGCTGCTCATTGAGTATCTTTCTCTATCTCTCTTAGTTAGGACATCAGGAGTTAGAGTGAAGAACAATCTCTTTGGGAAGAATGACAAATGCTGAAAGTACACAGTATCTACAGCACCAGAACTGTACAATTTCCTTAATTTGTCTTTTTTTCTGTCCCAGCAGGAGAGAAAGCTGAGTTTACAGAATGGCAACTACCTAGCTGCAGGGAGCTTGCTTAGCTGAATCCTGAGTCATGCTGCTGGTCTTTCCTGGGGTCAGGAGCTCTGCTTTTGCATACTCACTGCAGCAGCACAGAAAATCAAAGCCGCATTAGACAAGATCCGGTGTTATGCCTGGCAGCCGGTATAAGGTTTGACTCTTAGGACCGAATCATCAACCTAGGTAGATATATTTTGTTGGCAAAGAGAAAGGCAAGCAAAGGGTGCCCTAAGCAGGCGCTGAACTGAAATCCATCTCCAAGCCTGCAGAACCCTTCCCAGTATTCCGAGGTGCTCCAACTGCATTCTCACTGCTGAAGCTGTTGGCTCTGCCTCTGTGGTCCTCCAGCCCCTCGGGCACTGCTGACCAAGAGGGGCTGGGTGCTGAAGAGCCCTTTATGTGCTGGCCTCGAGCCTCAGGATCCCTGGGCACGGCTGAGCCCGTCTCAGCACGGGCAGGCTCCGAGAGCAGCAGCGCTGCCCACCTGGTTGGGCTGCAGCGCTGCCCACCTCAGTGCCGCGGGCCCGGGCTCACAGCTACTGCCTCCCCTCCACCTGCGGTGTGGAGTGAGAAGTTTCTGCAGCGCCAAAGCACTCAAAGTCACATCAAGGGAAATTATAGTTTGGCCTATTTCTCTGTACTTTGCTTTTCAGCCACCTTTTCAAGCAATTCAGACAGGTCAGTCCAAACAGTGGCAGGTCAAAACCTCCAGTAAAGCCAAGGCATGTGAAATGAAATGGGAAAAAATTCCCCTAAAATTCCCCCGGTATGGACCCTTTTCCAACTACTTCTCCTCAAATATGTGTTGTCATGAACACAAATTAAAACCAAGCCTGCTAGCTGCAGAAGAATTAACATACCAAAAGGTTTTTTGTTTTCAGAGAAAGGATTTTGCTACTGAAGGTCACTTGCTTCTGAAGGAGCCAAGAAGATCGCACTCTGCTGCATCACACTCTGCAGCAAATGCAGAGATTTAGTCCTGTCAACCAAGCACTTTTAGCAGATCTCTACCTTTTGATGTGCTTAAATAACTGGTCATGATGCTCTAATCTAATACTTTAAAGCAGGGGCAAGGAAGAGAATGAGTCTTCAGTAATTGGAATGGAAAGGAACTTTGCTTATTGGAGCCACTTTATTTTTTAAAAAAGGAGATGTGGCAAATCTGCAGTGTGTAAAAAATGGGAAATGCTGTGCCCAGTTTTGCACCACATACAGTTCAAGAGGGATAGCAAGAAACAGAGAAGGTCTAATCTAAAGAATTACCAAGATAGTCACAACAAATGACCCGCAAGGACAGATAAACATCCTACTACTACCTGAAGGACAGGGATGATGAGACCTGAGCCAAAATAGGAGAAGAAAATAAATCAAGTGGAAGCCAATGGGCTTCCAAGACTGTGTAAATAAAATAGTTACTTAGTGAGCTGAAGTGCAAGGTCCAAGTGGCAGAGCCACTGCCATTCTTTTGCTTCTGCTCACTACTAAGTAGCTATCCATTTTATTGGTTGTAGTCTAAGTCATTTTCCCAATGATTTAGAGGCTTCGGAAGCAAGAGAGCTGGAGTTGTTTTGTCCAAAAATTACAACATGAATTGAAGTATTGGCTCATCAAGTATTGTTCCAGTTCATTGCAATGATGTGGTTTGTGAAGCTTAATTTCCTAAACTGCTGTATAACATGACCCCTTCCATGTCTTTTCAGAACCAATGGCCTCCTCAAGGAGAGATGGAGCAAGCAATTGTATGTGGTTTTTATTAGGAAGTGTAAAATACAAAGAAAAGAGGAAAAAACTTGTTGATCTCTAGACTTGCCTGATAGCTTGGAAAAGTCACACTAGGATATAAATTGTCCCATTTATCCTGATCAAATCATAACTCTAGGAGAAAACTTCATTTTTAAATTGGATGCTAATTCTGAAATTCAGGGAGCTTTTGCAGAGAGAGAAGTCAGGGACTGATGCCAGCATTGAAATGGCTTTGGTCCTGCCCATCAGTGCCACTGTTTGAGTGCATGGAGGCTGGGAGGGATGGTCCTTTCTTGGCTCTTCTGAATCAGAGGGGCATGGCATCCCTCCTGCACCAGCCCTTACCCCCAGCACTCCAGGAGGGGTGAGTCAAGGGCAGGGAGAGTGCCCTGGCCGGCACCCTGCCTGCTGCTGCCCACAGAGACAAGCAGCAGGTCCTGGGGACAGGAGTGGTGGAAAAAGCCCAAAGTTAACCAAGCTGTCCTACTTGAGATGTTTGACTTTTGATTCAGGTCAGTCTAGAAGTAAATGTTTCTTATTTTCAATCTATGTGATGCTCACAGTGTTGTTTTCATCCTATTTATCCCTAGAGCAGGCCATAGATCCAATAATACATCCTAACTGACTGTTGGAGACAAAGCAGTGAATAAGCATGACCCTAGCAAGAGGAGCACCTCTACAAAAATCATGGATCCATGTCTGTGACAAGCTGAACTATGGAAGAGAGGAAAACTTCAAGGCTATCCTACCTCCCCTCACTATTAAGCCTGCATCAATTATACTGATCATATAGATTTTAATTTCCTCCAAGCCGGGACTTGGCTCTAAATTCACTTACGTGAAAACAAATTAGGAACAAATTGCCTGCATCAGCAGCAGCCGCCTGTGGTCACCCGGGAATTTTGCAAAGAAGGAACACAGGCATCTCCTGGCACCAGACACGGTCCTTGCTCAGCAGACACCTTTGTTATCACCACACAGCCCAGCACACACTTCAGCAGACCAGACTCTGCAGCAGCCACTCATGTCAACAGAGAGGATGTCACAGACATCAGTATATGGAGGAAGCATCTCCTAGTCCCAAACCAAACCCTCTTCTCTGGTCTGAATCCTTTTAGTGCCATTTACATTATGGAACTTACCCCTGAGATTAATCACTCATTAAAGGTGTGCAACACATGATCTTCTAAAGTTACTTAGAAGCATCAGTTGCTTCAAATCATGATAGATAGAAAGTGAAGGAGGGAGGGTGTGCTTGGGGGAAAAGGGGCAGCACACAGGCAAAGCAGGGAGAAGAAACAGAAACATTTGTATTTCTCTGCTATGTATGTCTCTGTCCCTGCTTTCAGGCTGTGCTAATTTTCCCCGGCAAACCCAGGAACTTCCATCAGATGAACCCTGTTTTTAACACATTTCTCTTTGCTGCCTCTCTCTTCTCTCCACAGGGATCACTCCCCTGTTTCAGAGAGACTTTTCCTGCAGCGCAGACAAGTGCCTCAGTCTGTCTGAGTGAGCACTTTACCTCGGTGGAAGTTAACCCTGGAGCTGGGCGACAGCAGCTGAGGGGACATGTAAGGGACATCTGCAGCAGGTGTGTGGTATGCGCTTTTACTGTGCATTACAGGCTTCGCATACCCGTGTAACAGCTGAATATGGTCTCCAAGACTATGTTTCTGTGAACAAATCACATTTTTCATCAAGAAAGAAATGAATGTTCAGCTGCACACTATTTCATGAGCTGTGAAGTGCTTACCTGACTATTATCACAACTGAAACTATGGCTACAAGTAACATAGCTTTGAGTTCAAAATTTCAATTCAAGAGTATCTTGGCTAATTTTTAATTGTTTATTGAAGTAATACAAGACAGGAACTGGAAATAAACTGGTTCACATGTACTGTCAAGCCTGTTGTTCATCTAGTTTGGGGGGGGTTTAAGAGGTCACACTAAATTTGTATGGAGAAGGGAGTTATTGACAACTGAGATAAGAAATTTGCCTGTTTTCCATAATGTTGGTACAGAAAAGTGGGGATACTCCTGGGACGAGTGTCCTACCTTAATCTAACCAAGCAGGCCCGTTTGTCTTAAAGAGAAGGAAGGCTACAAGAAGCTCCTGGCAGAGTAGTTCTGTGTGTATATACCAACTCAAAGACAGCCCAGAAGGAAAACACCAGTCTGGCCAGAACAGCCTTCCATCATACACCAGCTGTGCAGCTTTCAGACAGATAATAAGGCCATAAAAATAGAAACATTAATTAAGTGCATGGAATATGGACTGAGGTGGGAAAGCTAAGAGGTGCAAATTCTACTGAAGTCAAGCACGAACTCCTTCATGTGGTCCTAGAATAAGCAAAGTAGTCTCTTCCTGAGGGAACTCCTTGTGCAACACAATAAATCAAAAGACAACAGCTTCCTTTCTATACCAAGCAGCAGCCTGGCAGGCACACTCTTACAGGAGTCGAAACAAGCAGGGGACATTCAGCTTGGGAAAGAGCAGGCTGATCTCAAGAAACAGAAAATGTCAGTGACTACGACAGTCTAGAACATCCTCTTAGCAGAGCATTCATGGAGTTCATTGTACATCAACTTCATAGATACTGACAAAAGCTTTTTCTAGGATGACAGATAAGATCAATTGGAAAGTAATGGGACATTATAGAAGCCCAGAAGGACAGTTAAGAGTATGGAAATCTCTTAAGAGGGACCTTAGCATGAGCAAGTTCACATCAGTTCTCCTTCAAACCCACTTGAGACAAGGAGTAACAAGATGTAGTTTTCTTTTCCTTCACCCTTTCTTCTAAATTCTTTTACTGGGTAAAATCTGACTTGATTGGAAATGAGATTACACTGGACTCAATCACAATTACAAAATACAGGTTTCATCGACAGTATCTGCCTCAATACCCAAGTACCACAAAATTATATTAGGAAGATTAAGGTGGTAAGAAGAAGCAGCTAAAAAATACTGGTGGGAAGAGTGGAGTTTTTACTACAAGGAAGAGAGCTAATACAGTAGAACAGATAATACACCAGGCTGTTTGGGAGCGATTTTCATGCACACTGAAGAGGCCAAAAGAACTGCTTTCCTCTGAAGGACAGTGGGGTAGTGTGGTGCCAGTGAGGAAAATATCCTTGCTGGAACTGGGGACGGGTATCTGGCTTTCATTCTTCAGAGAACAGCTCAGGTGTTATAACAAAAGGGATTGACAACCAAATTGTGCATCTTTAACATGCCTGTCAAATCATTATAATTCAGTGAGTTGCCAATACGAAGTAAAACAAAGCAGCTAATCAAGATATTTCAAGTTAATAACATGATGTCTACAATGGACTTTAGATATTAACTGATCTTAATGGATAACAAACAAAGGCTTGCACAGAACACTCAGTGAAAGGAGAAGTTGAATGGCTACACCACATCCGAATAAATTGACATTACGTATTGAACATCCTTTTAATGATTGTATTAGGGACACAAGTGAGATAAAGGCCCAGACCATCCTGAATAGGAAGACCTAAACACTGATTTCATCTGGACTCAAACCAAACAATGTCTCAAACATGAAAATGCACAGAAGACTGTAGCCAGCAAGTCTTCTGCTTCCCTGAAATGAAGGTAAGATGGACATACAGTCTTATCATGCAGGTTCTTTTTGAAGGTTTGTGAAATTAACTAGTCCAAGAATAAAAAAGACGGATTGTGGCAGGAACAAGAGAAAATGAAAAATAAGAGTCCTACCTGAGAAGTAACAGCCTTGCCTGCCAAAACATAAGGGGTTCAGAAAGAGAAAATTGGCTTAACCAAATAAGACAGAGATACATAATTTGGCAGCAACTACTTCAGTGTTTGCACATCCATAAAAAGCACAAAGGTTTCTAAAAAGCAACATAAATGATACTACATAAGAAATATGAAAGAAAGAAGTATGCATTCAAGAGCACAGCTGTGAGGGAGTACTTCAAGACACTGTTTCAATGTTTACGTCTACTCTCTCAACAAGGGTAGAAATAACAATAATAATTTTAACTAAAGCTACTCTTTGAGGGGGCAGGAGGAAGGTTGTCAATAAAATGAATGACTTCCAACTTTACAGAAATGCTCTTTTCACCTAGATTTACTGCCTCCAACAGTAAGATATACATAAATCCAGACCCTCTGTACATGGAAAAAAAATCTACAGGGCATATTTTGCATATCACTATAATTTGACGGTCTGTGATTTCTCAAGAAAACAGAAATGTGAGAAACATTTTGACAGTTCAGTCTAATTTCAGAATTCTTTTGACTATGTAGTTGTTACTTGTGAGTAGTGCATATAAAAATAACTTCCCTCAACCTAAAGAAAAAGGGAGTTGGGGTTTTTGGGGTTTTTTTTTGCTATGAAGTGAAATCCCTCTGCATCACTGAAAAATATGGAGCTAAACGTTATTTTATACACAGCTCTCCATGGCAGAATATTTGTGAGACAGATGCAGGTTTGATAAAGCTGACATGATTTGAGTATCATTTGAAAATAACTCTCCTATGATAACAGCTATATACAACATATTAAGGCACAAATAATGTTGTTGCCCTCTGTGTGATAGCTACAGTAAGACAAGGTCATCCTGTGGATCTAACATCTACTCTGAGCACAAGAGCAGCAGCTTTGCAATGCATGTGATCCTCTATCCTAACCCAGAATCACATGGCAATTTTCCTGCCCCAGGGTTCACACCAGAATAACTCTGAAAAATTATGCAAAGACAGATGGACTTCAGAAATCCTGAATGAAAAATAAAAGAATAATTTTCAATATCATTGAGTAGAAGGAAACACACGCACAAACTACTAAAAGTATACAACAATCAGGGGAAAAGGCAACAAGACTGGGTTTTATAAATTACTTTGCAGGTGGAGCTTGATTATTATTCTTGTTTAAAATTTCCAGAATATCAATAAACATTTTCTGCTTTCAAACTCTTCACAACTGAGCAGGCAAAACACCTTACACAATAGCACTTTTTGTTTATGGTCACTAATCATCTTTCTTATCCTTGATGGAAAAACTTTTTGAGGCCTAAATTTAAGATGCCAATTAGCCATGCCCTGCACACTTCACCATGCCAAGGTGTTCAGCAACAAACTCTCGGGCAGGCTGTTACAGCTCCTTGACAAGAGGAGATAGGTTTATACTGCTGGTACTTACTCGGGGGTCAGTGGCAAAACCAC
Organism: Atrichornis clamosus; assembly: GCA_013400975.1. Classification (NCBI taxonomy): domain Eukaryota; kingdom Metazoa; phylum Chordata; class Aves; order Passeriformes; family Menuridae; genus Atrichornis; species Atrichornis clamosus. The sequence continues at coordinate 36,595 of WBMZ01006828.1, read as the reverse complement.
CTTGTAGTGTTATGGTAAGGTGAAAGATAACACCAAGGCAGGACAGAACTGACCTGGGAACAACTCATGGAGAGCCCTAACAGTTTAAGAACACAGATAAAATTTTGGAAAACAGAAGTCTTCTAGTTTTTATTCTTAGATCAGTAAATGATATGCCATGTGGAATAAAATATTGAGGATAACATTGTTGGTTACTTCTTTTCCCATATTACCTACAAATACAGCTACTTGCAAATACACAGCTACTGAGTAGGGGGCTGATTTTCTAAGATTTTCATCAACATTTCAAAGAATCTGGAACCTCACGATTTCTGCAAAACAAACTGCAGTTGTAAGGAGCCTGGTCCTTACATCTCAAGGTTTGCTAGTGTACCTCACAGGGACATGGTGAGAGTTTACTAGCTGGGACAGGAGTTCACACAAGAAGGTATTCAGCATGGCTCACAGCCCATCCATTCCTATTCCTATAATCATGAGTAACAGAGCTGGACCTTCTAGTCACTTCTTTACTTGATACAAGAGGCAGAGCGCAGCATAAGCTAAGATGATGATGCAAGGGACTCTGAAAGACTTGCTGCAAGAAGCATCTTCTCCCATATTTTGTATTAAAATAGAATTTAGAGACTGCCTCAGAAGCAGTCTCTTCAGCTCCCTCCTATTTGTATTTTTATTAAATACATATTTATCTTATTTTCAGGGGGACAACTGCAATGCTTGGCTTTTTAGGCCAGCCCCTCATCTCCAGCCTCCATGTCTTATGCCCTGTCATTTATGAAAAACACTATTTTTTTTTCTGTCCAGCTGGCGGGCAGTTTGATTGGTGGGCGGGCAGTTTGATTGGCGGGCACTGATTGGTGACAACTTAAGGCAATTTTCCTAGGATTTTTCTCTTTCCGCTCTGCACTGCCCAGATCTGCCAGGTTTCATCCACCCCACTTAAGTTTGGGAGTGCTGCCTGACACGTTACTGGATGTAGCTCAAAACCAACTCGTACTATAACATTGGTCTGGATCTCTATCACTTTTTTGCACATACTGCTTGCCCAGACAGATCTGCTTCAGTTGAAATGCTAACACAATACTTGCCAAAAAATATCTCCCTGCTTTTTTCCAATTTAACAAAAGGGCATAGAAAATATTGATGATTTTTGTCTTCCTGGAATAAACTCACACACTTTCTAGGAATAAGCAAGGACATCTTTTTGCCATCCCGTTATGACACATGTGCACAGTTATAAGAAAATGCTCTGAAGGGACATCAAGCAAATAATACCAATTTTCAAAATTCTATAGCAATATATTTATACAAATTACAGAATTCTGTATGTATTCACACACCATTACAGAATATCAAGTAGATAACACCAATTTTTCTTTTATTTTCCCCTCAGAATTTTCTTCAAGTGAATTTTAGTGCTTGAGAAAGATGCCAGATGGACAGCACTAGAAAACAAACACTTTTGTTTGTCCAGAGCACAGGAGGTGAGGCACTGCAAGCCTCCCTGTTTTGCCATGTCAGCTCTCTCCAGCCCTGTTTTAGCAGGATCACATAAGGAGCAGGAGGGCATCCATACCCCTTCACGCCTTGGCAAATGAGCTAAGCAGCACCCAGGTGAGGATGGTTTTGCCCATCCCCCATCAGAAAACAAACAGAAATAGCTCATTTTACACAAGGGACTGAACAGAATCTGTTGTTCACTACCCAACACCGGCCAAATTTGACCCAGTGAACCTGCAGGGAGTGGCAAACTGCCAGCTCCTGGGCCTTCCAGTCTTGCAATAATGCCCAAGTTAAATTACATGTTTCTATATTTACATAAAGTCAGTATTTACACACCATTGCGGGTTATTCGAGTAAATCGGTTACAGTTTATTTATAAGGACTGCCATAAACTCATAACATTTTTCTCGAGTTTAATCTTTCTTTAGAAAATACAAAAAAAAATAAATTAAATAAAACATGTTAACTAGTAGTAATGTTCTGCCTATGACTAAAAATCCAAGTCAATTTAACATTAAGACTCTAACTGTGGCCTAGTATTGCGGCCTCAACTCAGAGTAATTTTAACCTTCGCAAATTATTTCCTCTTGTATGTTAGATTTACTGAAACAGCAGAGAGTGGTAACCTCCCTCCCTTGTGGTGGGATTGATCCATCTAACACAGAGCAATGAACCCTAGTCCTCCCCAGAAGCGCCCTTTCTTCTCCCATGGTCCTGGCACGGCCCAGACAAAGGATCCAGTGCCGGACTGAGCCACAGCAGCCGAACTACCTGCACGCCCCGTAGGGTGGGAGACAAACACGTGGGCTGCAGCAGAAGGCTGTAAATTCTCAGGCAATAACAGTCCCTAGACAAGTATCCTACAAATCAACTTATGTAATTTATGTATCTTTATCATTCATAAACAGTTATAATAAATTGCCATGTGTTATTTAAGGTTACTGGTATCACTGGTTGAGACCCTCCTCCCTGTTTCAGTACAGAGAGGGAACGCTTGTTCAGGACACCGAGCCAGAGGTTATTCCAGAACAGAAATACTTTTCAAGTAATGTAAATCAGATGAACAAGAGTGCCTTGGAGAAAAAATTTCTTAATTACGGATAGGCTACAAATTTATGTATCGCTCCTCCAAAGCACATCTACACCCAGCCTCTGCCTTTGCAGGCAGCCAGGGTGTCAGGACCGGCCCTGCTCCCAACACAGCCAATGGCGAAGGCTACACTCAACTTAATGGCACTGGTTTCAAATCCTAAGGGATACAACAACTAAAAAATGCATTTGTCATATGGATCTTAATATGACTTTTGCCTCTCTTTTTTTCTTTCACCTTTTCTTCAGGGTATTAGGGAAAAAATGGCTCTTCCTAAGGGTTAATTTCCAAATGGTAACTGCTAATCAACGTGTTTGTGTGCTTATCATAAAATGCTACATACCCTTAAATATTACATACTATTACCTCACTTATGGTTCATGAATATTTGAACATACTTTAGGAAAAACAATAAAAATAAGTCTAATACTGTCCCCCTCATTGTCATTATTGATAGAGATTTATTAGTTTCATTTTGCAAGTTTTACTTTAGGAAGGGTGCTAATATCATGTATTATGACAGTTCACACTGAAAGCAATTTTCCATAAAAAATATTACAATGACCCTTATGGAACTTGTATAATTTTGTAGTAGATAGACAAGTGCACAAATAAACATGTTTACAAGAGTGATCCTGTTAACCTGGTTCTTGCCCTCTGAAATTTTTATGTGCTCTTTGCAGAATCTTAAAATTAGTATAATTGTTGTTGGTATTATTTATGATGTTTCTGGCATTCTCCTTAGGAAAAAAAAAAGCATATTTATCATTTAGCTTTGGTATAATCTGCAATAGGTTTTAACAAGTAGAATATATTCCAACCCCTATATTTTCCGCAGCTGTGAAATTTACAATGATGTAAGAAGTCACTTTATCGAGAGGAAATATTACAGACACAAAAAAAAAGGTTGAAGACCCAGTTTTCTCTTTAATCCTCTGGGGTAAGCTATGAAACAAGCAGTCAGAAGAGTGAGGACTCAGTGTCATGAGTGGTGTGCATACTTGTACAATAATATGGGCACAAAAGAGATTGTCGCCTTTAGTACATGAGGGTCACTAGAATTTATTATTATTATCTTTTTATTGTTGGCTTTTTTTTTTAATCCATGCACCTTTATATTTACTTGCATGAATTTACCACAGGTTCGTAGTGGCCTTTGCCATTTTAATGCTTACAGAGCCTAAAGCTTCCAAAATGCCTATCTGGCCTGTACATATTTCATTAAAAATAAACTCTATATAATAAATAAATATATAAAATAAATAAAATGTTGCCTTTGGAATTTCTATAAATAAATTTAACTTTTTATTTTTATTTTTTTTACTAAGAGGTCTTTGCTTTAAGCTCAGTGGGGTGACACCCAAAGAGCGATTAACTGAAAAGTCTCTTGTTTAAGTAAGACTGCACCCTCCATGCCTTTGTAAATGCAGCGTACACTTGAGCAGGCCACCAGCCAAAAATCCTGATGAATCAAAGTATGGCAGCTATGCTGATATATGACGAAGTACAACTGATCAAAAATTTAAAAGCGTGTCTATTCCCCAGCATGCATCAGGCCTTCCTCCTCCTCACCCTCCTCCTCCCCTTGGCTCCCCTCTCTCTCGCTCTCACTCCCATTCATCCTCTCCCTTTCTCTCTCTCTCTCGCACTCACTCTCTCGCACTCCCTCTCGTACTAAATCAAGCGAGTGGGCATAGGCTCTCCTCCAGGAGGACAAACCTTTAAGTGCAGAACAAAATCAGCATGTTCCATCCAAGCCTCCATCATACATTATGCATGCGACAAAGTTTGGCAACAGTGGAGCTGATGTGATGACACAGCTAATCAATAAGAACCCACCGCATGAAACCTTTATAGTGGTTACTTTTTAAGGGCTCAAGTGAAGGAATTGTCTTTGTCAACTTTGGCTTAAAATATCCTTATATAGTTCCGGTACTTTCTCAGGGTCCACTGGTCTAGGTAAAAAATGTGTAAATTTTTGATGCCGTTTAGTCCTAGTCCCTTCTCTTGGAGTCCCATCTTTATTTAATGCAACATAGTATCGTCTTCCAGTGTCCACGTGTTTATATAGATTTGATGAATATGTGTTATACCAGTTTTCTTCAAACTGCTCTCTGAATACACACTCCTGGGTTAATTTTTCCTGTGGAAAGAAAAGAAAGAGCAGTAAGGTGATAGCCACTAAAATAAGCTATTTGTTAAAAAATTACTACGTTAATGGCTTGAAATCAGTACTTTCTTGCTAAATTGCTAAATAGAATTAACTATTTCAGTATTCCCAGTTTTAGCAATGTAAAGCCGCATTGTTGGGTATTTCAGGAGGCAGTCACAAGGGTGGATAACCCTATGCGAAGCAAAAATGATTCTCCCAAAGCCTCATTACCCATATCGATACAGCAACAACAAAGCTGAAAACAGGTATTTTCATGTCTGATCATTCCTAAGCAGCTCACAAGATCTTACTGCATTTCTATAACTAATTGCTTCCATTATGACTGCAGCCATTCAAAGAAACAGACATAAATAAAGAAAACTAGAACTGGTTTGCAAGGCTGTAATAAAATTTGCAGTCTTAAAATCTTTATGTCTTTTCATTGTATAGAGAACTCAATGCATCGCGTTAATTTTGAAAGATACAATTTGCTATCTTCCATTTGCTTTATTGTTTGTATCATGAGCCACAACCCAATAGAACTTCAAAAAGGAACACAAACCCTGTGTGCTGAGATGAAGCTAGGGAAGGAAAAGTCCTCCAAGCTTGCATTATCAGGGTTGTCCTCGTGTCCTGTCCTACTGACAGGACCCACTGAAGATGTCAACCATTCATCAGATCCTCTCGCCACCACAGAATCCCAGTCCTTCCAGTTGACCCCTTTCTTCAGCCTGTGTGCTGCTCTCTACATCCTTTTGGTCTAAATGGCTTTAAAAATTGCTAAAATTGCTTTAAAATTCAAAATTCTAAAATTGCTTTTAAGAACTGCTTAAAATGCAGCCACCAGGCAATCAGATTCATTTTAGGATGGACTGACACAAGTGACTGAGCAAGAACACTGGAAAAAAGGTGGTGAGCTCTAGCATGGGAGAGCTGATGGAAAGCTGGGAAAAATAAGCCTGAAAACAGTTTTTTCAGCTGGCACCAAAAAAAAAAAAAAATAGTTGTGATAATTCAATACATTTTTTCGTAACAAGTTCTCATTTCAATAGCACTCGCATTAACCAAACCCAGCTTCCAGATGAGGATCAATTTCTAATTATCACAAAGCTCCATACAATGCACATGTTTAACAAACATTAAGTCTTTAAACAGTCCTTTTAGGTAGATGCACTGAGAAGGGCAAACAGAGACCAAGGCCCAGATGCAGCAAAATACTCATGGCACCTAAGCCATAAGTGTGTGCCTGAACACAACTAAGGAACCACAGCTCAAGCGCCAGTGCCCCGGAGAAACCACCTTCCATGACTTAATCCAGGACCTTCCCAAAGTCCTCCATCACCAAATCTTGCAGCTTGCCCTGAGGTTGCAGCTGCCTCTGGGGTCACCACTGCTGCTTGAGACTCAGCTCACAACCCTTTCCCAAAGAAATGTGCTTTGGCCCAGATTTCACTGCTGCTTTGCATGACAAGCACTCTGCTCCCAGGGCAGAGCTTCGCAGCCCACCAGGGTTGGGAACCAAGATCCCATCCAGGTCCAAGGAGCTCTGCACACCTTACAGGAGCCACCCAGGAGCCATCCCATGTGGGGAAAGCAATCCTCATGCAAGTGGAGAAAGCAATCCAGCACCCCTTCGCACCTGTACAAACCGGGTACTGAACTGCAAAACCAGGGTTCTCCTCAGGCCCTCTCAAAAGCCTAAAGGTTTGGGATTTTGAGGTTTCTTCTAAATTAAACCTGTGTCAACTCCAGTAGGCAAGAAAGGCAGCAAGTAAGCTGGTCTGACTTCCCCTTTGATGGGCACTGAGTACCTCGTTACCACTCAGGAAGGAGAAATCCCTGACAGGACCAGGTTTCACACGTCAAACACTTGAAAATTCACTATGACAGCAATCGTATCCCTGTGTGGATATAACAACTTATTTTAGAAGTGTTTCTGACTACAACATTTTTAATGTTCAAAGTAGCTCCAACACGCTAACACTCTATACTGGCTACAGGCAAAAGAAGCACAAAGCTGTTCACATTAAACCCCTATCTATGGGCCATACCCTGCAACCTCCTGTTGGTATTTGCCTCAATGTCCTTTGCCAGCTCAAAACCGGGGCCGCAATGAGCATTACTGGACCAGCAGCAGCTGCAAGTTGTACTCATTGCAGCATTTCCCTTGTACAGCCTCAAAAGTATAAACTATTGTAAAAGGTACTCAGCTGCAATAAAGATTAGCTTTAAGTATAGGGTTCATTAGTGTTTTATTTAGCAGGAGGTTTAAAATCACTTTGTTTGTTTTAAGGCAGAAGCAGATGCTAAGGGGTATTATATGCTGGGCCTATATAGGTCTATGGGGAAAGAGAAACTAATTCAAATTGTTTTCCTGCTCTCAGAAGGCAATAGGATCACATGACAAGCACTGCAGAAGAACTCCCTGCTAAAAATAGCAGCATTTTAGGAAGATATTTCAGTCCTGTCATGAATTCATTAATTATTCACTTCATCTGCATTTTTTTTTAGCATCATCATAAATTTCTATCTTTGCAAGAACAGTACTTCCCCATGCCCTGAAGGAGAAATTTTAAAATAGTCTTTCTGTATCTGGCAGGTTTGATGGATCATGACAGTGCTGTGGTACACATAACTAGCAGACCCTGAATCAGGGGGTTTGCATTGTACTGCACTCTGGATGAGTTAAATGGATTTAAAGCTCACAGATTCAATCTTCATTTTACAAGTTTATCCTGTTTTAACTTTCTATTCACGTACAACACAGCTACATCTTTTTTGTCCTTCTTCAAAATTCTCAGAAATTTGTGTATAAACATGAGGCAAATTCTTCAACATGATTTTGACAGAGTAGTCAGGATACAAGATCAGATATGTAGGGACACTAACAATCACCCTTTCAGAGAAATTAAATAATTTCTTTATAAGTTCATCTAACCTTTTCCTTCTAGGACAGCTAGAAATTCTGGTTGTGGTCAGAAACCACTGGAATAAATTGGTGTTGGTGACTTTGGATCAGACCCTGTAAGTAATGTGGGACACTAAAATCCCATAATATACTTCTCCCCATGCCCTGGGAGATCCTTACAATAATTTCTCATCCAGCACCAAGAGAGACAGAAGTCAGCATCCACTGGGACAGTCATCTATGTAGAATCACAGAATCATTTAGGTTGGAAAGGACCTTTAAGGTCATTGAGTCCAACCATTAACCTAACACTGCGGAGTCTACCCCTAAACCACACACCACCACAGCCCTATGTAACATGAATAGCTTATACTCACATTTTAAGTACACTTGTCATTATTTAAGCCAGAAATGAGAGTGGTGAGGGGTGAGGCTGGTCCATCCTGCAAACACCACCTCAGGATGGAAAAGTCTTGCTGAAAGCCAATTCTCTCAGTACGGAAAGGATATGGTGTTTCCTGATAACAAGTGGCTTGCATTTCTCCTTCCAGCTATGACTTTTAGACAGTCCCTTTATGCACATTTGAAGAGCAAGATTTAGACCGAGAGTACAGCGACTTTTGCATACTTTTATTCTAGCAACTGACTTCTCTATCAATTTTCCAGTGCAAATATTTCCTTGCACCATACTTAAAGTTGCTGGACATCTTTGTCAAAAGCTAACACAAATACCGAACATACCCAACTGGAACAGCTATGGAAAGTAACCTGCATTCCTGTGAAAGGGGAGGCTGCCTGCCTTGCTCAAATTATTTAATTCAGGGCCAAATAAGGAGGTGACCTCAAAATTATATAAATCAGATGTTGCACCACATTCCACACGTTTTCTGTGAGGATTGTTCATAGAGTATTCAACTACAAAGTGATTGATTTTCATTTTGCTCCATTTCCGTGCTTCGCCTGTTTGGTTTTTTTCCCTGTTGTTTAAATCAGAATGTTCAAATAGTTGACTTGTACAAAGATTTACATATCACAAGGACAAAACCCCAAGACAGATTTAATTCAGAAACCTGCTAATGCTTGGTCAGTGTTAGCAAGCCCAAGACCCCTTTCCCTTCCTACATTCTCCACCAAATAACAAGGGAGAAAAATAATTACGCTATCCTATTTCCAGGTAGATTGATTAAAAGTGAGATTCTAAATTAATAAAGTACATAATTACAGCCATCACAATGAAAGCTTTGCTATCTTGTTTTAAACTATCTATACAATTAACTATGAAGTAGTTAATTGTAAATAAGTGGAAACATGCAAAACACATGTACACTGCCCAGAGAATAGTTTCATAATGCTAAAGAATGTAAGACATTTGTTCTGCTTAGTAGTTGAAAGAACAGTACAAGATTCTATATAAAACACATCAATATTCTCTCTTTCTTTTAAATAACCCTATGGAGCTAAAACTCAAACTTATTTTGTAACCTGACAAAAGAAAGTCTTTTCAGACCCTCATTCCTAAAATCAAAACAAATACCTTTCATGCCAAGCAAACTGTTTTGCTCTATGCCATGTATAGTTTTCCCTTTTGCAAACTGCTACACTGCTTCAATAGAAACAAGAAAACACCAGAAGTTAAAACAGCTATTAACAGGAAATATATCTGATGCAGTCAGCACTTCCTATATACCTGTTGTACGTTACTACGTTGTTAATCCACCCTGTCTTAATAAAATCATATTTAAATATATAATCTCCTAAATAATTTCAAGCAAATCCCTCATTATGGCTACATGGCATTACTAAAAACTACACATGTAGTACAGAGAAACAACAAAAAGCTCTATTCTCCTCCAAAGCAGTTTGCTTTGCTTTTCTGCCTACCAACACACACATTTTACATGGCATTGGCCCTTCCCATGCTGTAATACAAACAGACTCTAGAACATCCTATGTTCAGCTAATAATTAACACTCATCCAGAGCTGTCATAAACAAAGGTCTAGTTTAGCATTTGCTGTGGTAATGTCTGTACTCCCATGCTAAGCCTGTTAGTCTCTGGCTGGGTGAACAACCTCCAGCCACAATGAGAAGCCAAATACCAATGTCCAAGGAGCACCACTTTCTTTTCCAAATTAGAGCACAGTGTGAGTCAAGCCCTGGACACTGAATGTCTGGCTTGGAGAGTGTCACAGAGCTTTTTTTGATGAGTTTCTCCAAGCAGTGTCATTTTGGAATGCTTTGTTTGATAATTTGACAGAACATGAAGAAAAAGAAGGAAAAAAAGGTCTGCCAAAAGGACTAGCTGACTGGTTTTTTGTGTTTGTGTCAGTACTTCTCCACAAGCCTTTCAGACGGACAGCAGGAAATCCTGCAGGGTCAGAGCAGAGATGAAGCGAACAATGAGGCACCCACGCTGCCACTCAAACACATTTCATATTCCACGGCACTTTCAACAAGATGAGAGAAATCAGGCAAGGTGTCCTGGCAAAACCACAGTTAGGCAATTGCCTTCTCCCTACCTGAGGTCACCTTGTACTTTCACAGAGTACATGAAGTATTCATCTTGCTTTCTTTCCCTAAACCTCTTAGTTAATATCAAGTTTTTATTATACATAAATCCCCACTTAGAAAATAAAAATAAGGTGTAACTGTTCCGTGCTGCTGTCATGGAGCAGTTATGGTGCTTAAAGCTTAATATCTTTCATACATAAGTCTTGTAAAGATCTCAAGACCCAACAGAACCTGGTCCCCTTGGAATCATGATTGCCACAATACTTACACAGGTACAAACACCATGGTACTTCCACATCCCAATGCAGACAACAGAAGAGCAGAGCTTTCTGAACAAAACAAGCAGATTCCAGTATCAACAGTAAAATCCCAGGAGACTGTCAGTGCAGGAGGAATTATATTGCATCCCTCCATAGCCCCTTTTCTCCCACTCCCTTTCTCTCCACACTATCATGAGCCTTCTCCAGAAGGACCAGACTGGGATACAGCACTGTGCTATCCCAGGGCTCTTCAAGGAGCCCTTTTGACATGAGCTGCAGGAGGATGAGATGACAGTTAGGCCTCCATCCATTTTTGCCACTACCAACTCCTCAGCCCTTGGTTTTACTGATATCCTCTCCTTTGAGATTTCAAGTTTGCAGCATCTGTCAAGCTTTAAGCATGCCCTCCCTGGACATGAAATCATTCTAGGATGAGCAACCACACTGTGCCTGAGCTCGCATCTGCCAGCATAGGCTGCCATCAGCAGCCATGCTCATGTCCATGAATGCTCAATTTTGATCTGCCCAGCCAAGTGCATGAGATGAAAACTCATTTTCACCTAAACACCCAGGGTCTGCTCATGCTGCTGTTGGAAGTCATGACAAACCTCCAGGGACAGATCTCAGGCCACATAAGCTGTCACAGTGTCATTTCTCTGGAAGCTGACAAGCTTCCTTCTCCACACCACAATGGAGCAGGACTAGGACAAAGTCGACTCTAAGAAAATAAATAAACAAGCAGGTCTGTTTACCTCCCCTCTATGTCAGCAGGACCAGGCCCACACTGTGTAATTTACTAGTCACACTTCTGACCTCTATTTTATTTTTTATTCCCCTGGCACAATGAAGAACTGCAGTCATAAATGTTATCTAAGCATCTAATTTATAATGCTTGGCTGAACCCATCCAAGAACCAGAAACCAAGGTGGCATGCAATCTGATATGGGGACCAGAGCCAACCTTTAAAGGAGATGGCAGTAGAGTTCCTGTCAGCTTAAATGGAAAGTGGATCAGGCTTGTGATGATAAAAAGGCAGCAAATATTTTAAGACACTAAAAGAACCATTTCAGGCACATTCAGATTTACTGAAAGCTGTAACTTGACCTCCCCTAGATCCCTACTCTACAAATTCTCTTCTATCAAAAGACAACATGTATGTCAAACCATGGCTGCCATCCTACAGCTACACACACACTCTCTTTAGCCTGAATACCAGTTAAGGTTTCAGCTGAATAGAGTTTTTTAAATAAAACATGCTTTCCTTAAATCCAACTAAGATGGAGCCTCGCATAAGAGTGTTTTATCAGTATTTTTTGCATTTTTTGGTAGATCTCTAAGCACAGAATACAGGTTTAAAGCAAAGATAGCTCTCCTTCAGCAGAAAGTGCTGTCTTTTGCAGAAGCAGCTAAACTCACATGCTGAAAGACATTGTAAAGTAGGGGATAAAAAGTTATTCTGCATGAGTCTCTACGTTCAGTGAGTACCCCTCCCAAAGTGGATTTATTCATCATTAGAGAAGCACCACATCTCTCAGCTACAAGGTGTCATCATAAAAAGGGCAGAGTATTCAGGGCCATTTATAAAACACTTTGCCACAGGGACCATTTAATTATTATATATAGGTAGTAATACAAATGTACATTATAAAAATACTTCAAGTTTTATTCTTTCAGCAAGACGATTTGGTCAAGGACTGATGAACAAAAGCCTATCTCTATATTTTGCTGTTAATTTTATGCAAATCTACCTGCTAGGTACTAGCTCAGAGGACAAGGACCTTACTGATCACAGTGTCATTCTGGATGGGAGTCGTTAAAATTACACACCATCACAGGCTACCATGTTTTGGAAAGATCCAGCCCTCCTCCCTGAAATGTCACACATCCACTGGAATCTTGAAAACCAACAACTTGACAGAGAGATTTTAAAATCTCCAGTGCTTTGGTGGGCACTACATCAAAGGATTGGCACTCTAAGATATTTACCCAGCAGAACTCAATTTCATATTCAGTTTAAATTGTTTAAAAATGAGGTCTTTTAATGTCCCACCTCTTTTGGACAGGGAGGAAGGCCAGAATTTCAAAGGGCTGCTGCTGAAGTAAAGACACCAAAACTTCCCTTTCAGAAAGCAGTGCTCCTCCATTGACAAACACTTCTCATAAACAGTGTCTCTAGAAATGACTCCTTGGACACTTCTCCCCTTCCTTTTCATGGGGGAAATCCCATCATAAAATCATGGATTTAAATACACAATTTTTATTATCTCACTTTCTGAGTAGAATAAAAAGTATTTCCTTAATATTTCTCAGAAAATCCACACATCTTTGGTGTTGCTATGTTCGCAGTGATACAACTGACCCAGCCTTTGGGAAACACCGGAGGAAGTCAGGTGGCTCCGCTCCTCCATGAGACCCCTACTCCTCACACACACGTGCACACCAGTGGACCTGTCTTTCAAAGGGTAAAGCTTCAGTCATGCAGTTAATTTCAGATTTGATGAAAGAAGTTGTCATTCTGTCTGAAAAAAAACCAAAAGATATATAATAACAACTTCAACAGTGACTGAAGAGCTCAAAGACCAGGCTTTTGGTCTCCCAGGTACCTGAAGACACGAATCTACCAAAGAATTCAGATTTTTAAAGTATAAAGAAAAAAAATAATATTGTTATTTCATTTAAACTTTACAACATTTGTATATTCTAAAATGAATCAAAATATTTTCCTGAAGTCTTCCCCAATAAGTTTCCTGTTCTGAGTTCAGATTACACACCAGATGCTCTCCTAACAAAGGCATTAGCAAGCAAAAATTCCCCTTGTTATGAAAAAGTAAGATTACATATTAAAAAATTGCCTCTAGATTGCAGACTCTCACAAGCAGGAACCCTGTCTAGATTTAGGGTTTTAAAATGATGAATACAATAGAGCTCTTATCTTGATCGGGATCTGCAGACACAACCATAAAATTAATTGGTGGTTTTACAGAAGCAGGTCCAATCCTGATTCCGTTGAAGTCAATGGTATTTCAACCATAATAGAATCAAGTCAAAATTTCTCCTGAGTCACAGTTGCCTCCATAATTGTGTTACATTTGAAAAGCAAAGTTCAGATTAAAGATGCCAAGCCTGGGCCAGACCTCAAAAGTATGCCGCATGCACACTCAAAGATAAGTTTTACCTCAGCAGCAGTCTGTGGAACACAAATATAAAATCTTATCTTCAAATCAAAAGTAGCGGCAGATATCTGCCTTTATGAAAGGAATGGAAAAAAACCAAAAGGGCTTTATAGAAGGGGGAAATATGGATTTGCACTACAACAAGCTTTATTCCTTAAGCTTTTTGAATGTGACACAAATGAACTGCATTACTGCACATCATCAAATCAGCCTGAGCACATTTAAACCGCAAAGCAAACCTCAACCTAGACAAAATCCCTAATGAAGTCCCCACAGGGCAGGCTTTTTCTACTCAGTCTTTGAAAGTGATGAATGGTAAAGTGGGAGAGAGTACCACAGTCACATCCCACTGGCTCCTGAATCAGAAACAGAGCACATCAAATCTTTATCTGATGCAGTGAATAATCCCCAAGCACATCTCAGTGTGTCACTGCTGCTGATGCTCTTTTAGCATGTCACTTCAACACAGTATTCTCAGATCAGCCAAAGACCCTGAACCTTTTCACACCTCTGTATCCTTAATACAGCCAGCTTCAGAAAAACCGGGGCTGCAGTGATGGGGAGCTACACAACAGCAAGAAAAGGATCTGAGGATGTCCTGCTCTTGCTTGCTGGGTAGGATTTGGGTTTGTGATGCAGTTATGCCACATTAACACCTCCCTGCTGTCAAAAGCATGGTCTCAGCCCTTGTCTCATCCCACACTGCACTTGATTCTCGATTCCCCCACTGAGCACTAGTGCTTGCCCAAACAGTTATTAAGCCAACTCAGGAAGCTAAATCAGCAGAGAAGCAGCTCAAAAAAAAAAAAAGCTTTTTTCTGTGGCTTTAGATCCCTAAATAAGGGGCAATGTTTGACCACCTGACAAGTCAGATGAGTGCCAGTGTTGGAGCATGGAAGAAAGCAGAAGAACGTAGCACAAGGAGGGAACCAGAACTGCCCTTTCTGGAAGGGGTTTTCTGCAAGGTGTTAGGTCATATTGGCTGCCTCCTCAAGCAGCACCTCTAATCTACTGTTTTCAGACATCTTTAGTTATGGAAAGCAAATCATTAAACTTAAGGTCACTTAAACTTATACATTAAGGTTTGAGAAGGATCTTGCTTTACCAAAGCTCAGCTTTATATATTTACACACACACACACATATACGTTTATATATTTACACACACACACATAATTTGGGTAGAAGATACTCTAATACTTTCCTATCCAAGGCATGTAGTGAGAATCCAAGATCAGCATAGAATTCCAGACCAAGGTAAGGAGATCACAGAGGGTTTTCTCTCATATAAAATTCAGACCTCATAAGCATCTGAAATGAAGTCCTCTGAGGAAGACCTGAGAAAAAGTGTAGTATCTATCTCATAGGGCACTGTTAGTAAGTGTCCCTCTTTAGTGACACGTATTATAGTCTGTGAAATTCTGATTTTAAAAAGACTGAAGCCATAGTTTAAAAAGAACCATAATATTTGCTGTTTCTCACAGAGTTTTCTCCCATATTACCTGCGTCAAGTGTACATATTGACCTATCAATTCTTTCTATACCAGTACACGTATCTTAATGACCTTTCTTTTCTACAGAGACCTTCATAACTTGCTGAGCAGTTTGCAGTTTCTGCTCTCATTCCCCATGCCGGTACTTGTGGGGAATACCATTTAACAGTACCCAGATTTCAGCAAGGCTTCCCATCCAGATTCTCAGGTGGGCTATCTGCAAGGTTGAAGTAGATGATGTAACTCAAGTTTAGGGACTTTTCTCAGGCCTATACCCTCCACAAAGGAAATGCCCAAAGTCAAAAAGCTGCTTCCAACAGTACAATGCAGAGAAAGCATTTATTTCTCATCTTCCACCTCCCTGCAAAAATCCCTCCAGCCAGCTCAAAATCCCACTTTCTCACAACCTGAACCTTCCTCATTTTCCAACCTAAACTTTCTTGTGATCCATTCAAACCAATTCATTCTTGTACTCTATTTCAAGGACTTTTCTTCCTCACTGGTGTTAAACCCCGGGGTATTTACAGAGAGCAAGAGCGTATCCTCTCAGTTTTCATTCTGGAGGCTAAGTCAATCAAGACCTTTAGAGTCTATCATTTGATAGTCTTTCCATTCCTCTGATCATCCAAGTAAGCACTTTCTGCACCTGTTTTGGTTTCAATTCATCTTCCTTAACACAGTGACCAACTGCATTTTGCATTTAAACTGGATCCTCCTAGTGCTGTGTGCGGTGGCACAGATAGAGGTCTCCCTGAGCCTCACGTGTAAACATTTTAGGCACTTTCGGTCACCAAGGCCCTTCTGTGAGGTTGCCTCCTGTGCTGGAAATACTTCCCAGCTTTGCAAAAGTTTCAGTAACACAGCACTACCTTTTTATGATGAGATGTTTAATGTCCCTAATAAAAACAGGGAATAAAATCAGTCCAAGGACCAATCCATATAAACCCCACTAACAGCTTCACTCCAGTCTAATATCTTTCAGCACTCCGCATTGCTGTCTTCCCTGCAGAGTTTTCACCATCTATCATACAAGTCTTCTACTAACACTCATTTTACCCCCTGCAACGAACACTCTCTTCTGTGGGTCATACCTAACACAGCCCTGCAGATTATCAAATTTTCCCATTCCTAGAAAAAGAAATTCCTACCAAAAATAAAATAGTAGGCTTGCCTGAAACTATTTATCCTGCTTCAGTAAGCTCATCTTGCACATACTTCCAGGTCCTTCTCTACTCTTTCATTTAAAAGCATGTTCCTATGCTCCAAACGCAACCCAAGTCAGACTGATAGCCCTCCAGCCAAACACAAACCACACAGAGGAAGAACACACACACTCGAGGCTGGAAAACACCTGCATTGCCTCGGAGAGAAGCAAACACTCCCTCACCCAGGCTTGCTCCCACCTTTGCGCTACACCTTCCAGCGACCTGGGAGGGAACCACTGTGGCTGAAGCCCTTTTACTTGGCCAGATACTTTTTTCAGTTTCCTGCTTCAATTCCCCAGGCAGCAAAGAAACACTTGTGCCAGCAAAAGCAAGGGGATGGACTGTTGGAGGGAAAATAGCCACTTTTAGCAGCGATGTTGGCTGTCCCTGCTCCCTTTGTTCACCCCATGACAGGGAACTCCCCAGACTGCTGTTACCACCCAAAGGAGTCTATCAGAAATAGGGCTAGTCCAGTTAACATGCACATTCAGACTGTATTGCATTTACACTCCCACCTGAATACACTATGTTAATAAATACTCCTGTTGCCTATTCTGTTACACACCTTAAAAAGATTTCACCTTATGTTTTAGTACACATTTCAGGGCCCAAATCAGCTTTATTGCAGCAATTTCCCTTTTATCCCCATGCTTATGCACCTCTAAGACACGTGCTTTCCTGCAACCTGTCCTCCTCCCATTCCTTGCAGATCATCTGCCTAATAGACTCACAGCCTATTAGTCTCCAAATACTTGCTCGCAGTTTCACCCTTGATGGGATACCTTTTCCACAGGACTTCTGCATCTCTGACAAAGTTTCAAGTTTCCTCCACCTTCAGAGCCATAATCACATTTTTGACCTGGGCCTGTTCAGGTCTCAGAGTTCTCCCATCAAATTAACTCAGGTCTGTTTCTTGCAGTCTCCTGCTTAAAGCAGATTTAATCAGGGAGACATGAGTTGCTGTTATTGCTAAAAGACATCATCAGGTTTTTGATCATGAGAGTGCCAGGTTTTCCTGAGCAATGCTGCTTGTGCAGAAAATCTGACCATTCCTTGCAAGTCAGCGGCCATAAGAATCACCCTCTGTCTCTCCACCTCTTATACCATTTACCAGAAGGCACTTTATTATTGTAAATAGTAATAATAACACAAGCAGAAGGATGTTAAACCTGGTGCCACAGCCATTATCCCTCCTGGGATTTGACCACTCTCAGCCTAGAAGTTTCTGCCTTCAATCATGGAAATTGTTTTTAATTCTCCTTCCAAAAAATTGTGCACTGCAACTGTCCTGTTTCTTGGCTCACTTCGACCATGGTACCTGCATGTACGCTGATGAACAGACAATCCAGGTTATTATTTTTAAAAAAACTGTCTGAATCATATGGAATCACTTCAGATCAGAAGTATGTAAAACTAAAAGGAAAGTGTGATGGTACTGCAGGGTGATTTATTTATCTAGTTCATAGATACCTATAGTAATCATACACTTGGCACAAATGCTGTTCCCAACATGCACTTTCAACCTGCTTTTTTTCTTCATGTTGTTTCTGTGCACCTTGACCTACCATTTGAAGGACCGAACAATTCCCTTCTTTTATTTGCACAGGAACATAAAAGATATTTTTAGAAAGCAGCCAAACAATCCTTGCCAAGCAATTTTCAGTAAACTATGACAAATTGTCCCTTTTTTGTCAGAAAAATTTCTGTTCACCAGTCTTTCTAACTGCATAACCCTTCCAGGACTGTGAGGACCCACAAAAAAGCATAAAACACTGCAGGTGCAGCCCTGCAGGGACAATAAAGAGGCATATCGTCACCTCCCTGCACACTTACTGGGAAAACACATTCCTTCAAGGACGGCACTCTCTTTTTTTCTCCTCCTCCACCCTCTCCCCAGTGTTTCAAGAGTAAAAGGCAAGTTTAGTGTCCCAAAACAGCTTTCAGATCACTTTTTGAGGGACAGCAATTTATTACCCTGTTTAAAGCATTCCTAAATCTCACCCTGCAGCACACAACCTGTAAGTCTGAAACCCAGAGGTGTGGAGCTTCCCTCCCTGGCTCCTGATCTCAGCTCTTCAGCTCAGTCCCAGCTCTGTGGGCACGCGAAGCTTCTCTCTCCACTCTCCCCTGACCTCTCCTTTCAAGCACTCTTTCACCCTTACCCAACAACTCCATCATCTCCACTCCTGCCTTCCTCCTCCCCCCTGCACAGCTTCCCTGGTAGCTGCTGAAGATCTCCCAGCCACCAATATTCCTCCTAAGCCTCCAATCCAAGCTGAGCTGTCTTTTGCCACCTGCCAAGGACACAAGCAGCAATGGAGGCACTAGCATTTCACAGAATGGTTTGGGTTGAAAAGGATCTTTAAGGCTCATTAAGTCCAACCCCATTGCAATGAGCAGGGACATCTTCAGCTACATCAGGTTGCTCAGAGCCTCGTCCAACCTGGCTTTCAATATTTCTAGCAATGGGGCATCTACAACATCTCTTGGCAACCTGTTCCAGTGCCTCACCAACACTATCATTAAAAAAAAATTATTTCTATCTAGTCTGAGAAGAGAAACAGGGCACGTCCATGTCCATGGGATATCAGTGAGGCAGGAATGCCAGCAGTGGGATGTAGGACAGCTCTCCACTGCAAAAGAACCCAGGACAACCAGGGAAGCTGGGACAAGAGTGTTCCATTGTCCTGCTGTGCTTGAGGTAGTGCAGGACTGCCTCAGAGGAAAGCGTGCAGTGGGAATGATGGGTGTGGGGAGACACACCACTGCCTGCCACATGGGTGCCAACATTTAATATTCCCAAGGGCAGCATGACAATAGGAACAGCCCACGAAAAAAATGAGGGTCATGGGACTGATGAGAAAGACCTCCCTTACTCCATGACATGGCCCTGAAGAGCACAGCTAAGACACAGTTCCTAATGTTCTTGCCAGAGAGGTTGACAAGAGCTGTTTGGTACTTGGGAAGGAAAAGGTCTTCATATCTTGTCTTAACATCCTTTTCCTCCTTTCCAGTGCCAAGCACAGTAGCTGCTGTGAAACATGATGAGTCACTGCTGCAGCCTGCAGGGGAAAGGCAAGGTAAAGGAACAGCAGGGACAGAGGAGACAGGAGGGGAAGCTGCTGTCACTAACCAGTCTCCAAATCATTGCACCGGCTTTTCTGCAGTACCATGTACATGTATCTTCAGCTTTCCCTGGCTAAATCCATGGCATGGGGAGGACTTGAGAACAGCCACATTATGTTACACACATCTGCCTAAGAGCAGCATGATAGTCACTGTGCACTTCTGACCAGAAAATGAGCAGGAACTGCCCCCTGTAATGATGGGAAGTTGGGAAGAGTTTGTCAGGCAGCTAATCTATGAGGAAAGCAGAACTTTAAGTAGGCCAAGAGAAACATGCCTGAATCAAGACATGCTGAAACTGCCTTTACTGTGTCTTTCATGAAAACTGGCTGCAATCATCCACCCTGGCTGGTCTGCTTTGCCATACATCCCATCTCCAGTAGCAACACAAATATGCTGGGAAAAATCTTTCTGTGTCAAATGTTTCAAACACAAATTTAGAAGGATAGACGTCTTTTAGGTCACTAATTGGATCCACACCTAATATATTTTTCATGGAGTAATTTGAATATAAATATGATAGTGTCAGACACAAGGCATCAATTCCAGTAGTGTCAAGTACTGAATGCCTTACAAGTTGTGAATCTAAGCACATACTTAGATCCACAAAGCTTATGTAGAGCAAGACCAAGTATTTCATACGCTGCTGTTCAGTTGTGTGTGGGAAACACATTCACAGTGTCATAAGTGTACTTGCTCTATGACAAAGCAGGTGCTATTCACACCCCTTAGGGAAGAAATCAAGACAGAGGGATCCACCTCCCAGCACAGCAGCACAAGGACAACATTGGTGGTACAGAACAGTTGAACTAAAGTGACTGCTCTGCTTAATGCAGGTAAAAAACTGATTTAAGTTTTTCACAGTCTGCCACGTACCAGTCTCTCAAAACTAATCTTGCTATAACTGTTCTTCTACTTCGCCAGAGAGATAATTCTGTGCTGGATTGTGCCTCACTTCTGGTTCAAGCCGCAACATTTATTTCCATCAGAGGATTTCATTTTCAATTAATTGCATTTTTTTTTACCAAAACCAAAAGCAAAACACTGTCACTTAAAAATGTCCAGCCAATTCTACACAAAAATCTGCTCTGAGGCCTGCTTATCTCGGTGTTTCAAAGAGAGCTGACAGTTGCTGAAATATCGGCACTAGGATTGCTAGTGTTGACAAGGCTTTAAAGCATCATCACACTGAGTAGCCATTAGAGGTTATATTTCATTGGAAGTAATGTAATTCAATTACCATCACTCTTTAGTACGTCCCATCTCTGGAGGCTGACAATAAGCAGTATCATCCATCAGATTTTAACTTGAACTTTGCATTCTGGCCTCACAGGTTGCCAGTTCTCCATTATGAATGGCTTCATATTTTTAGTGTCATTTCTTAGGGAAAAGAGGTTATCCAATTATACTGTACATCCATTTGCCTGCTTGTCTCTCCTTCCTTAGCTTTTCAACCAGTTTCAATCAGGAGACAAAGATCTTCAAAAAAATTAAGTTCCTATCAGTTTCGCAACTAATCAGAGGCTGGGTAAAGAAGAGAAATCATTTGCACGTCCCACTTGGGAGTGGTGAGCTATGTAATCCGGGCAAACTGAAAATCTGGTGAGCATGGACAGCTGATACTGTCTCATTCTCCATACAAGAAACACAAAAGGCTGAGGAATTTGAGCTGCTTCAGGGACAGAAGGTCAGGGAGACCCATGTCTTGTACTGTGAGACACAAAACCCTAACAACCAGGCTCCTTTAGAACTGCTGTTCATAGAACAACAGTCTTATAAACGCAATGATCTTAGTAATTTACAAAGAATTTCTTGTGCGTATTTCTTCAGCAAAGAATACTTTGGGTAATTTGCTCTGACAGTCAAGCACATTGCAAAAACAAAATATAAATTGCACAGAAAAGTGATGTAACATTTGTTTTCCCAAGTCTATGCATTTAAGCTCTATCAACAATCACATTCTCTTTCTCAGAATATCTGAAATGCAGAGTAACTGATTCAATGTTTATATGTTTAAACAATTACTCTTACTGATGATTATCAACATTACTGTTACATATTACTGTTGTTGTTTCACTTTTTTGCTGCCTAACTGAAGCATAAAAGTACTCACGACTTTGCTAGTTCTTTATCACATTCATCAGCTGCACAAGAATTGTGACTTATGACAACTCACTTCTCACAGGCAACTTGTTTACAGCTGTCATTGCATTCATTCATTTTCTCACTCCCTCTCCATACTTCCAAACTTTTCCTCCTCCATATTGACATTTATGCTAAAGGCCTTTTCTCTGGCCTTTCCCACTCACTGGCTCTCACCATCACTGCACCTCCCCTTCTTCCATGTCTACACATCCTCCATTCCAACCTTGCCCCTTATTCCACCACCTCTTTTTCTACCTCCCACATACACTGTCATTATCTCTAGCTTCTGACTTCCTCCCCTAGCCTGCTCTTTGCTCAGAAGATAGTTCCCTTCCCCTCCCTCACACAAAATTTTACTAGAAAGAGATCAGTGAACCGGGACACCCTTATAAAAACACTTCTGTTGGACTTTCCTGGTCTTGCTTCCTCATACTCCTATATGAGTAATGTATATGGAAGCTGGACTTCCCTCTTACTCCTTCTGTTTCCACCTGCCCACTCACCACTGCCATCTCAAGTTTTCTCCTACTCTCATTGCCATCCCAGCCCTTTTCCCAGGTAATGCTACTCCCCCGTGACACAGGTATCTTCAACTACACCCAAAGCCATTCTCTATCACTTTAACTTCTTTTTGAGTCTTTCTCTGCAACACTTACACTATCAAGTGACCATTGTCACCTTCTCCTCTGCTTCTAATAAATCCCAGTGAATGCACAGTTTCACTTCACTTTAAACATTTGCCTACCCTTCAAACCCACCATCCTCTTCCTCAAATATAACTGATTCTCTGGTCCTTGTAAACTTTGGAAGTTGAGAGTTTACTCCTAGAAGAGGTTGCTTTCTACCGTTTGGGGAGTTACCTGCTGAATTTCAGATGCACCTGCCCATGATCTACCCAGAGTACATCAGATGACTCAAGTATTCCCAGGTAAGGGCCACGTCATACAGACACACACACACACACACACACTCACACACAGACACTCTCTCTCTCACTCCTCTGCTGGAAGACAACCCATGTTGCGGAGAACAGTGGTCCATCAGCTGCAGGTAGGCTGGCAAACTCCCACATCTGAAATACCAAGTTTTACTCCTCCCTCACACCCGTTAGTCACTCCTTCTCCCCTCCCTTAGGGAATACCAGCAAAACTTTCAGGACAAGACCACCTAGCCTCTGGCCCTCATTCCTATGCTTTTTATAACTTTTGTCACACTGCTGTTTCTCATTTTCTCATCCACATATGCCACCTTTTCCCTCCCCCTCTACCTTATTTTGTCAATTCCTAGAAAGCTCTCTGCCTACACACAAAAGGAAGCCACTTTGTCTCGATTTAGATTTCTACTGAAAGAAGACATTTACAAATCTTATAGTACATCCTTTAGTCTTCAGCGACCAGCTCTGGACATCAGTCTTTTGTTGCTTGTCTCTAAATTGCCCTTCATTTGCATTATTACTCGCTCCTGATTTTGTCATCTTTTCTCTCTCCCACATTCGTTATATCACCCACAGGGTCTTGTTTCAAATAAGATTGCAAGCTATTTAGAGCAGAAAGAGTGTTCATACAGCACACACACCTAGTGCAACAGGAGCTTATAAGAACTAGCAAGTGTTTTCCCCACAGAATGTAAGGATCAGAACTGCCCATTGTTAGCAGGAACTTACCGAGCCGTACAATTCCCCTTTCTCATTCATTCCAAGGTAAAGTCCACTGTCAACTCCTCGGATGCTGACCAAGCCCACTGCTATACTGATAAATTCCAGTATACCTGTGAAATGAAGGGAAAAACAAACAATGCACATATTGTTTCCATTGAAAGATTTTTTTTCCAGATGTGTCTGATCCCTGAGTGTCAAACAGCTATTTTCAATGTTGTTTTCCCATTTTCAGAGTTGTTTGGAGGAAGATGAGGAAAAAATTAATATACCATACTTAAAATACTTTGGGTCTTTTTTAGAATTGCAGACAGCATTAATGTACCAAATGAAAAGATTGCTCTCAATCTTTCCCATCATTTCTAAACACAGATCTTAAGCTCAGTTACACTGATCTGCACCGAAAATATATTCAAAAGAAAACTTTTTATACTGTCAAAATTAGCAGAAGTGAAGAACCTATGAAATTAGTCTTGCAAAATAAATTCTGAAAATATATATTTTAATCAGAATTGTGAAATAAAACAATGTTACACACGGAACCAAAAGATCTACTTTCAGACGTCAATGCATCAGGAACACAGGGAAAGATTTACTCACAATATAATCTTCCAGAGGCTTGAGAAATGAAAATCCATAGTATAGTCCAGTTTCATGCATTTCTGTTTAGATAGTAACCATTCTCTCTGATGTGTTTTTATTTATTCATCTCAAATTCAAAAACTAAAGCATCCTAAACCTAAGTGCAATAATGTGTACATGATAAAGTCTTCCCATGAATATAACAGCAAGCTTACACGGACATCTGCGCACTTAGAAATAAGGATGTTTTCCAGAGAAGCACTACTTCTGCAAAGCTCCAAGGTTCAGCATCCATGTGGACAGTACAGCAAGTATCTGTATCAAGTATTGGCTCATCTGGTTCTGAGGGTCTGGGGGTTTTCTGGCAGCCTTCCCTGCAAATAGCTCACCTCTTCAATGAGGATGCTACCAGACAAACCGTGAATAAACCTTGCACAAGGAGTCTTGTGTAAAAAATGAAAGTTTCTTCCTATTTGGGAGTGCTCATCTGAGATTGTAATGATCTCACACGAGTTATCCAGCAACACTCAGAAGTATGCTGCTGTGTTGTGGTACTTTCTGAATCACAAAATTAAGCATTGAATAGCATTTTCAATATATTATGTGAATTTTCATGTCTAAGCACACCATGTAACTATTTTTTAAAGCTTATTGGAAACTACATATACATGAAATAATGAAATAACAGTATAGTGTGTGTGTTGAGCCTCACGTGGCCAATAAAAAAGCACTTTCGTTGATTTTTTTAACAATTAATTTGGCATCTACCTCAAAATAGTTGTGCACTAATCAATAGCAGGAATGAATCACATAGATCTAACATAGCACAAGTTGAAGTCAATAGGGAAAATTTATAGCCAAGCTAATGCAAAGGTGAAAAGTATTCCCTGTAAGGGACTATTGATCATTACTTTATATATTATTCAGCACTACAAACACCATAGCATTGTTGTTTTGATAACCCTTTTTAAGGCCTGGGCATTTTAAATTATTCTCTACATATGCACAAATAAAAAATACTGAGATGAAAAACTTAGTAATTATTTATTCTCTTAAGTAATATAAACTGGCAGCATGCTGTTTATCTTGTATATATAGTATCCCAGATAGAATCAATCCATTGAAACAATTTAAAAATTCCCATTATATCTGGACATGCAATACTTTCAGATTTCTTACTAAGGCTTTTTCTCTAAAGCTTTTACCAAAATATCATATTACTTGAAACATGTTACCAAGCAATTTTAACTGAGGTTAAATTTTATGTTAAGTGTGTATTATACAATACTATAGCTAAGTTAGTGAGTCTGGCATCTTTCATATCAGTCTAAATGTAGTCTTTAATTGCTGTTGTAATTTCAAATATTTGGGTGCCTGCTGCTTAGTGCATCAAAAGAACAAAAAAAGCACTGTCACATCCTATTGTAAGTGCAGAAAATTAATTTAAGGTATTTGGCAAAGAGTATCTACAGATTTGAGATCAGAATAGAGACTTTTTCATTTGAAATACTCAAAAGCCTATTCACAGAAAGTTTTGTGGGCCATATTAAGTCCTTCAAGAGATTATCTGGGGCCAACCATACTGTCTTACAGAAGTCTTGTCAGTGTAAGGTTTGTATGATTTGCCCCTACAGTTCTGTGAATATTTTCACTGTATAGTTTCTATAATATACAGATTGTACTTAGGACCTGAACTACATATTAAAATAGATAATCCTCTTCAAAATGAGGATGTATCAAATGAAAATCAGGACAACTCCAAACTTTGAAAGCTAGGGCCCTATTTATAGCTAAAAATGAGAAAGGGCAGAGAAATGGGGAGAAAATAACTGTCTCAGTATATGGGGTGCTGCATATCAGACACTGAGCGTTTTCTTTAATGAAACCACTTCAATGCAATGACCCATTCTTTCACAAGAAGGATAGGGAGAAAGTTTGGGGGAACTATTTATTTCTTACATGTCCACATCAGCCCTTCATGCACCTTCTTCTACTTGATTCAACTCTGACCACGCAGAATGGCAGCAGGACACCAGCCTGGCATAAAAGTTGGTCCTGCTCTCCTGTCAGGCTCACAGGTGGGTTGTTCACAAAAATTTTAACTTTCACCTAGCTTAGATCTGGTGAAGAACGGGCCTATAGAAGCATTTGCCTTGGCTTTTAAGCAACGAACACCTCTGCAGCTACACAGTTTTCTGTTGTTGGTGGTGTGCCCTTTGCCCATTTTTGTCTTTGGCTACACATGGGCTTTCTTTGTATCGATGGATTGAAGCAGTTTAGCTTTCCCTTAGCACTCTAACACAGCATCTATGACAACGAAGACGGTAAACGAGTATCTCTGCTAGCCAGTTCTTTGTACGGCTTCCAGGGGAAGCGGAGCGCAGGGGAGCGGTGGGGCACCCGCCGGACCTTGCTCTCCCCAGGCTGCCGCGCGTCTGGAGGTCGCCCATACCGGCGAGAGCAGCGGGGCGAGGGAAGCGGAGTCCTTCGTGGCTAAAAACCACGGTGATGGGGCGAGAGAAGGGGCTTCCTTGGCGCCCCTCTGCCCCCGGCGCCTCCCTCTCTGCCTCCCGCCCGCCGGCCGAGGCTGCGGTGAGGGGCTGCGCGGAGAGACGCGGGACTGAGCGCTCCGCCGGGATGCGTCCCGCCTGTCGCAGCTGTCACCACTCCTCCCGCTCCCCCACATGATGCCAATTAAAAGACGGGAGCGCAGACAGACACAGCAACCCCAGGCAGCAGGGCCCTGCTTCAGTTTCAGGCTCTTACTGCGCCCTTCCCCTTCCCTCCTCATCCCCTCCCCTCTGCAACGCTCAATAGCGGGGGAGACTGTCGGGGCTGCTCGGCGCCTTTCCCTCCCCCTGAAACCTGGCCCACGATTCCCAGTCCCGGGGGCCAGAGCCTTCCCCACATGCATCACCTTCCCCCCCGCCCAGCCTCGCCCCGATCTGCTGGCTCTCCCCGGAGACAGCACGGGGAGGGGGGCAGGCCCGCCCACCCGCATCCAGCAGCAGCGGGGCGGGCAGCCGCAGGGACCCCCCGTCCGGAGCCGCCCCCGCGCCCTCCCGGCGCTGAGCCCGCCTCGCCAGCCCAGCGCCGGAGCAGTCAGGGCGGGCCGGGGAGGGCGGGCGGCTGCGCGGCTCCCGCAGATGATGAACGCAGCGGTTCCTTGTAGCAGCAGGTCCCGGGGAGCGGAGGTCACCTGCTGACAAGCTTTTTTTTTTTTTTCCTTTTCCTGCATGCTCCTATTTTTTTAATGCTGTGCATGCAGTACTTGTGCTGACGCACAGAGGCACGCCTCTCCGCTGTTACAGAGTTCCTGAATTTACAATGACTCTACTGTCTAGCCAATGCCCTAGACTAAAGGAGACTGCATCAAAAAAATTTCTTTTGTGACCCAGGAGAGATAAGGCTTTGATCACCTGAGATCACATTACGGTGGGGACCGAACCGGGTTCTGCCGGGGAGCTTTTCTTTTAGAGATGGACATCTTGCTTCAGGAATTGCGAAATGCCAGGGCTCCCAGAACCGGGCGAGTATAGACACACAGTATGGCTCGGTTTATTGTACGCAATAGGCACACATCCAACATAGCATCACAAAAGAATTACTCTTATCTGATGTCTCTCCAGAGGTGTGTGCGGGGAGGGGGATTCCCACAGGGCAGAGCCCAGAGAGGAGTTTACGCCCAGCCCCGGGGGTTTTCTCTTTGTCCTCCTTATTCCTGGAGAAAAACTTCCTTTTGACGCGTACCCCCACATCCACACACCGCGCGCGCAGGTTTCCCGCACACGCTCGGAGGAGACCATGTGAGCCCGCTCTCTCCCCAGGGCAGCTCCCGAGCTGAGAAGCAGACCTGCCCAGGATCACCAGAAGATTTTACAATCACCAAAACTCAAATAACATCTGCTATTCTGTGACCTCCCAGCAAACACAACAGCAATGTCACAGCACCGATACAAAAGCATCGAGATCCCCTTCCCGCCCCCAAAGAAGCCGGGAGCCCCAACGCATCCCATGGGTTTGCCGTGCCCGGTCTTCCTAACCCCGGAGCGAGCAGGGGCATCACCTGCGCGCTTCACGGGAGAAGAGTTATCACCAAGGCGCGTCCTGGGGGAGAGAAGGAAATCAAACCGACAAGGACAAAAAAAAAAAAAAAAATCAATCTATTTAAAGCCAAGGCGCTGCAAGGGGTGGAAGAGCTGCCCCTCGGAATTGTCAGCTTCCTACAACTGCGGCTGGAAAGCCATTTTTAAAAATAGACGCCAGGAATAATGTGGCCACCGCCGCCTTGCGAAGGGAACAGCTGGCGGCCCTCCTCCGGGGGCGGCGGGGCCCCGTGCGCAGCCGGTCTCCCGCCGCCCCGGCTGCCGGTGCGCGCAGCGCCCTACACCTGCTACGGCCCCGCACCGCGCCTCCCCCGCCGGCTCCGCGCAGCGCCGCGCCCGCCGCGCACCGCAGCGGGCAAGGGGAACCTGCGGCGGTGGCTCAGCAGCTACGCACGGCGTCTGCCCGTGCCAAGGAAAACGCCTAGCTGCAACCCCCTCCGCAATTCCCCTCACTACGTGCCTGCCTGAAACACTTTCCGCACTTTTTCTCGCCAGCACGCGTGGATGTTCCGCCCCCGAGAGACCCGCGACGCTGCCCCCACCCAGCACCCACCCCCGGAGACCCCGGACGGACGGCGTGGGAGGGAGGAAAAGCCTGTAAGCAGCGTGAGAGTGTCAGGGAGCAGCGGATGGAGGGGGATGGAGGATGAACCTGCGACCATGCGAGAGTCTTAGTCCTCTCCTCCCCCGTCCCCCCCTCCCCGCTTCCCTTATGAGCCCTTTGGAGATCATCTCCTACAACACCGGCATTATCTAAATAGCTTCACAAAGCAATAAAATACAGCTTAGATATCGTTCAACATCTGGCATTAAAATACAAAGAGAGAAAAAAATCAACACAGGACTTTGTTTTTACGACCGAATTTAAGTGCTGTCAGGTTGGTTCACTCACAAGTTAACTCCTTCCAACAGCTGGGAGCGTGGCGAGCTAACCTGGCATATTTTCCGCACCCCTCCTTAAAAAAACCCACAGAATCAGCTCATCCAGGCTGTTTGAGTTACTTTCATACATTCAATCTGCCGGGCCTTTAACAGACCCCCTGGCAGCCAGGAAGCTCCAGGCCCACTGGACTCGTGTGTGCATGTGCATGTGTGCGTGTTTGCATGCACCGGCTCTCCGGAGCGGCCGGGGCCATCAGCCCTCCAGTCCTCGCTGCTGAGTCACAAATAGCGTCCCCTGGAAAGGAAACTCAGGGAATGCTCTTTTCAAATTCGCTGCCAGCCTGACACGCCAGACAGCTGGAGAAGGGAAGGTTTTGGCGCAGGATTCCCGGCGGGTTCCGGACCCCACCTGCGGTCCCTCCTTCCCGGGGTGCCGGCCACCGGCAGCGCCGCACGGCCGCGGGTGCTGGCTCGGGCGGGCGGGGAGCCCCGCAGCGGGTCGGCGTGCGCTGCCGGTAAATCCTCACCGAGCAGCGAACCAGGCAGGGTGTGCAATTCGGGCAGTTACTAGGGCAGGTAACCGGCAGAGAAAACGAAAGAAAAGCCCTCGTCAATTTGCGTGTAGGACGAGAGCCACTCCCTCCAGGAAACTCGGTGAATTTTAAATTGTGGTGGTTAATGATTAAAAACCCTTTAAACTCGCGAAATCAAATCATTCAGCAGAAACGTCCCGAGCAAAAATTCCACCACCGCCACCACCACCTCCCAGTACGCGGCTGCTCTTAAGCAGAACTTGGGGCTACTACACAAACATCGCTACCCAACACCCGGCGACTTCGGCGAGGGCTCCTGCTCTGCCGCGGCGGTGCCGCTTGTGTACATTTGTACCCCCGGACACATTCATTTTTCCCCTCAGCGGAGCAGCCATCAATACAAAACCCCCTTCCCGCCCGCCTGGCATCCCCCCGCCGTCCCCCCGCCCGCAGTTCTGCCCCATTATTTCATCACATGACCACTAAAGGGTTAAGGATAATACCTACCAAATCTGCTGTGGTCTTGCCTGGTTCCCTGGATAGTACCATTGGGGAAGATTTCTAAATGAAATCCAGTCCTGCAGTATAGCTGCCTCCGCCTGAGGATCCCCTTTAAATGATCCAAGTCCGTGACCGCAGGCCCCCTGGGTAGCCCACCTGCCTCAGACTGACCCAGGTGGTCACTTAACAAAACCGGACTATCCACCGGCAAAACGGGCACATTCCCAAAGGGTACTGCATCCTGCACACCGAAATAGTTCCCAACTTCACCTAAGGGAGCCATCAGAAGATTCTGCTTTTAGAGAATGAGAATAAACAATAATGATGGTGCCAAACCCAGGAGATATAAGATTAGGTATATTCCACTCCTCTCCCCTCCCTAGCGCAGTTACAGAGAAAATGTTCTTTCTTCAATCCATTAAATGCATAAATAAAAGTAATATTCTGTTTTGACTGGTACAGGTTCAAGGTCAAACCAGTTAGTCTAAGAAACCACCACTTTATCCTCACACACTGACATATTTATAAACATATAGATGTGTATATCTATATAAATGCATATATCCCCAGCTCTTAGCAAGCAATACGGTCTTCAGCCCATCCAACTGTAATAAAGAAAAAAATCCGTAGTTTCTCCATTTGGTTTAAGATAAGAATGACCATAGCAACTTAAATACCTAGGCGTTATAGGGATTTTTTTTTTTTAAGATGCACAGGCTACGTCAGGATTTATGGATTCTGACTCCAGAAAGGCATGCGCTGTTTTTACTCTATAACAGACTGCATACATCAGCATGAATCCTGCAAAGGGGGAGGGGGGAAATCTCACGTTGTTGGCTGAGATAAATCCAAAAAAAAAAGAAAAAAGAAAAAGGAAAAAAAACTTTTGACGTCCAAATCTGTTATCCAGAATTCTCAGGAGGCTCAGCAGATGTCCACTGGTTTAGGATTATTGACGATCCACAAGCAAAGCAGCAACATACAAGTGCTTGTGTCTTTCTTGGCTGGCTCGAAACAGGTGTTGCTTCTGCAGGGCTCCCTGTGAAATGTTGTACTCCAGCACTGAGCTGCAGCTCTTGACTGTGGATCTCCATCCAGCACGCAGAGTGGCGCAGGAAGAGGCATTGGGCTGGGTTTAAGGTAGTCCTGATTGCTGCTGGAAGGATTCTCCGAGGTCCTAGCGCTCAGCCCTACCTGCTGCAATACCGAGCCGCTTCCAGCGCTCGGCACGGCGTGGAGCGGCTCTTGCTGCTCTGCGGCAGCGCGGCGCTCGTCGGCAAATAAATAAATAAGTGGGCGAAACTTTGGGGGAGGAATAAAGCGACGCGATGCTAAATATACCGCGCCCGCCCGCTGCGGGAAGAGGGCTCCTTGGGAGATGCCCGCATAGCCCAAGTCCCCCCTGACATTGGCGGGGGGAGCGGCGCGGGCAGCGCCCTGCCCGCCCAGCCCGAGCTCGGCCCGGGGCCCAGCCCCGCCGCAGGGGGGGTGGAGGCGAGGCCACACCGCACCGCACCGCAGCCCTGGCCCGCTCTGCCGCAGGTAACCGGGCTGCCGCTGTCCCAAGCAGGGCTCACACTCAGCTCCGGCGGGCAAACCGGCGGGGCGCGAGAAGTTCGGGAGCTGGGCCGGGTGGTGGGGGTCGATATTGCCCACGCCGCAATTTTTCCCTTCTCCACTCTGCCGCCCCCGCCCCGGCAGTCCGCAGTCCTCCCTCTCTGTCCCTGCACTGCCGGGGTCAGTTTTGGGGATGCCGCTGCGGGTGCGGGTCGCGCCGGGGCCCTGCCGCAGCCCGGGACGCCCCGGGAGAGAACCGTAGCTCCCCGCGCCTGGGCTCGGCCCCAGTTTTTAAGACAGCGGTGGAGGGAAGGAAGAAGTGAGCAGGAGGTGACATGGGGGAAGACGGGGGTGCGATGCGAAGTACTTGTTCTCCTTCTCCTCCCTCCTCTCCCCCCCTCAAAAAAGAAGTTATTTAAAACTGTCGGGAGAGACCTGGCGAGGGGAGAGAGGGTTTCTCTTTCTTCTTATGATGCCGAGGATTAGTGTTATCGTGGTTTTGCCCTTCGAAAACAGCTGTGTTAATCAGCAAAGGGACAGAAGTCTCCTGCATTTCCAAAGGGGTTCCTGAGCAGAGCTGAAGGACTGTGCATAATGCAGAGTCTTGCACGAGGGAGAGGACACTCCGACAGCCCCTTGAACTGAGCGTAAAACCTGAAGACAGGCTCTTTTGGGAATGCTGGGGGGAGAGAGAGAGTGAGAGGCAAGGAGAAAAGGAGGAGAAACGTAATATCTTGGGGGCTGGGGGAAGAGATTGCATGGTGTGAATGATGATGTGCACCGCTGAGGTAGCAGGGTCCGGGAAGGTCATTGGTGGAGCCTGGAAACAGAACCCTAGAGAAGGAGAATTTTGCAAGGGGATTAATTAAAAATAATCGACTTTGCACGTCCTCCTGCTAGATGGGCACGTAGTGGACAGGGTGGCTCTCTTTGGCTTCCCCACCACAAAAGTCAGCAGTCCAGTTCTGACTGCTGCAGCGTTCCTGCATCCCCCCACTTGCCAATGTGACTAAACACAAGAGGAGAGAGACTAGTTTCCATGTCTAGCGGGGAAACTGTAGCAGGGAAAAGCTGTGTCCTGAATCCCCACGGACCTTTAGGGAACTGACTCACGCCAGTGGCACATGAGCCACCCTGCTTTTATTTGACTTCAACATTCTTTAATGCAATTTGAAGGACGGGATGAAGAAGTTTCAGAGCAGGGTCACATCACTCTAGTTCTGTACAAACTCACAAAAAGAAACAGTTGCTGTGTGTTAGCCCATGCATTTCAATATGCAAAGCCAGAAAAACCCCCCAAAACCAAAGCAGGAAAGTTGTTGCTCTCTGGCAAGTGGTTCCAAAGCATTCACCCTGTATATCGGATTTAAGGACACTGCTCTCACACACATTGTATCAGCTTGAACAACTGCAGAATGACTTGGGAAAAACTGTAGAACTCACCATGTCAAAAATCATTATTCTTTATCAACTGGATCATGGCAGTACCCAGAGGCCCCATTCAGGGCTCACAGTCCCATTGTGTCGGATACTGTAGACACATGTAATAAGAGAGATGGTCTATGCCCAAAGAGCTTATGATCTTAACCCATGATGAAAGACAACAGGTGTATAGTACAGACCCATGGGGGAAGGATAAGGGAAAAACAGCCTTGAGAATAAAAAGCAACAGGCCCAGCCAGTGACAAGTGTTTGGTGTCAGAAGGAAGTTTTAAGGAGATTTGAAGGAGAACAATAAAGGAGCTTTACGGTTATTAATGGAGAGATTTTTCCATGCATAATGGCGAACTTGGAAGAGAACATAAAATTGCTTGTTAAAAAATTGGCCTGTGGAAAAGTGCAGGTTTGTGCCACTGGCAAAGGAGAGGGAATATTGCTGAGTGACCCTAAGGGCCTAGTATCGGGTGTGCTCTCAGTCTAGAAGCAACTAAGAAAGAGGTTCCTAGCTCCTTCCCAGTGCTTTAAAATTTACATTTCTAGTCCCATTGAAGAGTATTACATGGAATTTAATTTTTTTTCTCTAGGTAAGGCTTCAGTGTTTTCTTGTACTTCACACCAGCTTACCTTAAAAAATATCTGAAAATAAAGAAGAAAGTATTGGTATAGTTGCCTTTTTTTAAAGAAGGGGCCTAAATGAAAGCCCACAGGTTATTTGCTAGAGGAAGTTTAGCATTATAAAAGTGTTATCTAAGTTGAGGCTTTGATGTCTGAATTACTCATAAGTATCAAAGCCACACATGAATTATGCAGGACATCCCCAAAATCATACCCATCTGTGAGTAGGTGGTGTTCCAACCCTGCTTCACATAAAATCTATGTGTGATGTGTAATGTCAAACTTACCCCTTACAGAAGTTTGGCACTGCTGATAGTTGGGGCTGTATTAAAAACCTACACTTTTATCCCCAAGACATTGAGGCAGGAACATCCCTAGCTCCCCTCTACTCGAGATTCACACCCACTTCCCTTATACCCTCCTGGAATTAAAGACTGCATCTGCTACAGTGAGTCATCAAGAGCTTACTCATCAGCTTTATGCAGGATTTTAACTCCTGAGAGCAGAACTGGTCAGAAGGATCCTTCATTTCTTGAGGAGTTCCTGGCACACATTCTCCTCACATGTACTACACTAATGTGACACTTCTGTTAAGTTTTAGATATTATGACTTTTTTAAAATAAAACTGTTTTACCTGTACTCTGCCAACTAGTTCAGTTTTAAGTGATTTTTTCACGTATCAATTTTTGAGTGTCATTTAAAAAATAATTCAGCCTGCCATAAGAAAACAGGTTTTTTCTCGGTTTGATTTTTTCTTTTTTTTAACTCCCCCCATATTACATAATTTCACTTAGAGTACAGGATCTTATTCTGGACCTTTAATGTATCTAACTCATTTATTTCCCAACCTTGCAGACAGAGAACTGAAAGACTTAGTTATTAAAAAGAGAGGTGTTAGGACTTTCCCATGAAACACATAGCATTTGCCATTTTTACTAAAATATCTTGAGGCTGAAAAAATTTAAAAGCTTATTTTTTTAATAAATGGAGAATAATATAAAAAGTAATGCTATTTTCAGGTTTTTGACAAATAAGAATTTTTAGGGTATTTTGAAGCATGATATAAACCTGGATACAAGACTATTAATTAATCTTGACTCACTTGAGACTGCTAGAATGGAGACATCAAGATATAAACTACTTGTTCTTTAACATAGAAAAATAGGAGCAATTTTAGGGCACAAATCATCTGACCTATTCTAGGCATCTACTTTAGGATGGCATGACTCATGCTCTAAAGATGCTTAATTCTTCCTCGTGTATGGAGGGAGCCTATATTAGATGTAGGCTTCTACATAACAGAGGTCTAGATAGGACTGGATGGATCCCACCTGCTGTGTTATACATGTGATTGAGCATTTCCCCAGAATGGCTGGTGAGGACACTAAACTATTAATATAGCTACACAAATTAACACTCTGAAGAAAACTCATGTGACCTCAGCAATGAAAAATTACTGAAAGTCATTATTATGAAACATTAGATTGACTGGGAATAAAGAAAATATTTGTGAAAACAAAAATAAAAGCCATGGGATTTAGGTTAACTGGATTAATATAAGAAATGCCTACAAGTTTAGAAAACTTAAGCTAGATGAATGTATTTGCTTTCTCACTTCAGAGGCTGTAGAAAAAATAGCAGTATTTATGACCAAAAAGATTCCTATAAGAATTCCAGAATTCAACAGCAAAGGGAGTGTTCCCAGTTCATCAAATTTTCACACTAGAGTAGTGTAAAACATGCAGTTTCGATGGAAAACTCAGAGAAATCACCAGCATCAGTGTTACCATGCGATACTCAGCAACAGTGGGATATCTGACATGGATTTGTCATGGTGTTGTGGTATTTTGCTGCCTACAGGAATTAGTGAATTCACATAAATAAGTACTGGCAGAATATGAGCTTGGTTACCATCCTAGGGCTGGAGTTATTAGGTTCCATGTTTTAAGATAATTTAAGCACAAAAGTAATGATGCTATTATCAGTCAGATAGAGTCAAGTGCATTGACACAGGTGTCAATACAGTCTTTTGGAACGTGTGTCCTTGTCGGTGATACTTGAAGGTGGATAGGGTGATATAGGCATGAGAGCTGCCAAATAGTTTTGAAATTTCTGTGATGTGTTTATTTGTACATAGCTTGTATCTGCTGTTTTTAGTAATGAATTGATTGCCCACTATGTTTCAAGTCCCCCCAGCTCAAGAGTCAAAGTGCCATTGATTGGAAGGAGAAAAGGGGAGGAAATCAGAGCTGTCGTGTGTGGAGGTGATGACAGAGGCCTCCACATGGCAAGTAATTTGTGTGGCACAGCTCACAGAACTGCTCATTGTGAGAACCTGTTTGCCACTGCCAGCTCTTCGCCTTATGCATCTTCCCTGCCCAAGCACACACGGTGTCTCATCAGAGGTTTCTGCCTTCTTGCTCCCATACTGCTCAGTTGTAGCTGCAGGCTCAGCAGGGTTTGCCAGCAGGCTTCAGGGCATCCCCAAGGCTCTTCCTTTGGCTGATAGTCGTCCTCTGTAGATAATTCACTACCCAAAAGATGAGGCGGCCTTTGTACACCAACCAAGGCTCATAGCTTGACCATCAACTGCACTCTACTTACCAGCGCTAGACTGGAGCTGCAGCCAGCCACCAGGTCGTCGCCACCTTGCCGGGGCAGGGAGCAGGTGCCTCCCGGCAGTTGCCCAGCCGGGCAGGAGCTGGGTGCGTGCCGCACTTCCCGCTCCATGTGCGCTGCGGCAGGCACAGTAGCAGCACGGTGTGCCGTCGCCCCGATGGAGAATGTCCCTGCCAACTCCATGATGGTTCAATGCCCGCTTTCTGGAACGGCCCAAAGGCCTTGAGAGCTTTCCCGATGGAAGTGATTACCTCTCCGTCTACGGCACCGTGGCCATCCAGGACATTTCATGTCGAATCGCCGCGAGCTCGGGCCTGCAGAGGCCACCCCGGGCTGTTCCCCACGGGGTCGCGGTGCCGGTCCCGCCGGGGCAGGAGGGGGCAGGGTGCGGCGGGCCGGGTGCTGCGGGGCAGGGGCAGCCGCGCTTGTGCGGGGCTCTCTTGCCCTCTAGCGGGCGAAGCCAGCGGGGCGGCCCCGCCGTGCCCCCGGCCAGCGCTCCCCGTGCCACGCCAGAGGCCGCGGCCCGCCCGGAGCCCCGGCTCCA
>WBMZ01006827.1:0-17060 GCA_013400975.1 Atrichornis clamosus | reverse complement strand
TTTCATATCTTCAAGTTTGAGCCAATTTTGTCTGTGATGGTATTGGTGAGCAAACTCTCCCAGTCCTTAACTCACGAACCCTTTGTAAAATTTTCTCCCCTCTGTCCAGTTGCAGGGGGAGTGGGTGAGCGACTTTCGTTGTGTGCCTGGCATCTGGCCAGAGTCAACCCATGACACCACCTAAAACATAAAGACCAGGAATGTGCTGACTAGTCAGTTACATATGACTATTAATGTTCACAAAATACAGACATACTAATCAGATATTTCTCTCCCCTATTGAGGATGGAAAAGAGTTTAAGAGAAGGATGATGCAATTATATTTTGAAATTATGAAGAAATCTCTTAGGGGAGTTCAAGACTGCTGCCTCAGTTAGTTAATGATTTTCTTATTCTAGCAGTAACTTCAGATTTAGAGAAGAGACAGAGATGATTTGGGAGTATTCTAAAGAAAACTTTAGCTACCAAACTTAACTCATATTTTGTCTTTGATAACAATAATTGCAAAAATTATCCGTTTTCATTCAAACATAGTCATACTCTTGTTATGTGAACAATTAATAGGTTCTGATTTTGCTTTTTAAGAGGCAAATGAACAAACTTTTTTAGATTTGTAAGAGAATAGGAATGAGAGTGACTGTGAGATTGAAAAGATATATTTTACAACCAAAAAATCTGTGATTTCAAAAAAAGAACAGTCTTGGCTTGGTGATACTTGCATTGTTGTAAACAAAACTGGTGATGGGATCTTTAGCCTGGCAGGGATCTGATAGAAGTCAGTGGTAAACATAAAAAACAGAATAACAATGCAGCATAATTATTAAAAAAATCATGCAATTTATGAAATGTTATATTTCATTTTACAATACTAAAAATATTTAAAGTAAGTCTGGATACTTTCTATTGAAGATATAGCCCAGTTATTAATGCTTCTTTTTTACGCCAGGTTTAATTTCACGAGCAACACAATTTTAGTCTCCTGCAGTTGTCTGCATTCAACCTGGACTCAGTAGTGAAGAAATACAAAACGATAATCACTGCCATTTATGACATTTTTTATATTAGAGAAAGGCAAGCATAATTCAAAAACACAACTAAGAGAGGAGTACACCAGCAATTCTTTACTTTGCTTAAATTCTAAAATTAAAGAAAAAAAACAACAACACAACACAGTGTTTCTTGTTGTTTTATCTCTAGACAAGACTATCCTCTCATGTTGTGGTCGACCCTGGTAGGCGTCTAAGCACAGGACAACTGCTTGTTTGTTCCCCGTTCCAGTGGAATGGGGGAGAGAACTGGAAGGGTAAAAGTGAGAAAACTCATGGGCTGAGATAAAGACACTCCAATAGGGAAAGCAGAAGCTGCACAGGAAAATACAGAATTAATCTACTCTTTCCCAAAGTCAGGGAGATATTTAGCTCTTTCCAGGAAAGCAGGGTCCGATCACATGTAACAATTACTTGGCAAGACAAATGCAGTAAGTCCATATTGGCCCCTCTTCCTCCCTCTTTCCCCAGCTGCTCTTGCTAAGCATGATGATAGAGGGTGTGGTATGGTTGGGGTTGGCTGTCCCAGCTGCATCCCCTCATAACTCCTTGTGCATCCCTAGACTACTCACTGGTGGGAAAATGTGACTAATACAAAAGGCCTTGACTCTGTGTAAACCCTGCTCTGCACCAGCTAAAAAAGCCCAATGTTGCCAACACTGTTTTGGTCCCAAATCCAAAACACAGCACCATTGAAGTTACTAAGCGGAAAATTTACTCTATCCCAGCACAAACTAACACACCCTATTTCCATAAGTTGTACATACCTCTTCAGTGTATTCCTGATATTTGTGAATATTTACAAATGGACAAAATATATTCCTTTACAAGATTGTCTTTATAAATTACCTTCACCCTTTTGAAAAACATTTCCCTAACTTTTATAAATTAAAAAATAAGCAAGCCAATTCTCGAAATAAACATTTTTATGAGAGTGAAAAATGAATGAGAATTTAATTTAATTCCACTATTTTAATTTTGTCTTGGTTTACACATCCTTTCCAAAATGTGGTATAAATGACTTCATGTTTAAATAAAGAAGCTTTTAGTGCTTAAACATATAAAATCATCTAAATAGCCCATTCAAAATCCCTGAGAGAAAAGTCTTATTAAGTAGCCTCTTACAACTCCATTTCATTTATTTTGATTTTATCTGTGAAATCGCATGGTGGAGCCACGCTGACCTTAAAATTTGCTGTGCAGATTCAGGCTGGTGCCACTGGGAGGAAGGAGAGAGTTGTCCTTAGCTTCTGTTTTTCAGAGTAACAAGACTGATCTGGGAACAGTGATCTTGGGTTGAGAAGAAGGTCAGAGAAATGACCTGGATGAGCTCCAAAGACTTTTAAAATATCCCTTATCTCAAAATAAATGGAAGAGGGAGGACACTCTCATTCATTGTTTTCTGGATTCATAATGAGTTGTTATCATTTTCTGTTTGGCTCCATTTCTTCACGAGATTTTTCATTACAGGTTTTATCTGAAGAATAGCCAATCTTCTGCTTTATATGCAGTACCTGATAGGTAGATAGTCCTCATAGCATAGGTAGATAGTTTAATCAGTTAAGAAAAGAGATGAAATGTTTATTCTAATAAATCCAAACCCTCCATTACATACAAAAACTTTCCAGTTCTTAATTTTTTTGTTAAAACCATATTGTTAAAAGTATTTTTCCTTTGAATAGTTATTTGGTAATGTTGTTTTATTTAGAATAATAGCATTGCTTCTTCTCAGCATTCTTGAGGGTAGAGGCCATTGACTATTCAATACAAACACAAAAGAAGTTTCTTAACCATTGTCAGAAAATGAATTACTCTGTTAGTATATGGGGGCTTTATGCTTATTATTTGGCAGCCTAAATGGTCTTGCTTTACTATACAGAAATGGTTTCATTACTGAACAGTATGAGTATCAGAAAATTATAACCTATCACTTCATGAAGTTTGTCATCTCAATTATCTGAGGAACAAAAAATGCGCTCTATTTGGAAGAAAATGTTATTTGTAAGTATTGCTAGTGCCAAGGCAATTCACCATTGAAAGTGCAGAGACGCTATTTCTCTCGACCATCAATGTCTACACAGGACAGTGCTTAAAGTAGTACACAGGGTTCAGTGTTTCCTTTTTAAATATTTTACTTAAATTAACAAAAATATTACAGCTTTACAAAAATAAGTAAGCTTTTGCTGCAAAGTTATCTTTTCTTTTTGCAAAGAGAACTAAAATTATCTTTTCATATCTCTGTTAATTGATCTAAAATGACAA
Organism: Atrichornis clamosus; assembly: GCA_013400975.1. NCBI lineage: Eukaryota > Metazoa > Chordata > Aves > Passeriformes > Menuridae > Atrichornis > Atrichornis clamosus. The sequence continues at coordinate 13,752 of WBMZ01006827.1, read as the reverse complement.
GTCTAATCTTGTAAATTTTGAGTGCTTTTTTTAATGAACTATTTTTTTAATATATTTAAGAAGTGTCTCATGGAAGGAGAATCAGCTTTTCAAGAAGACGTTGTTCGCTTAGTTCTTAACCAAGGGAGTAATAATTATGAAATCTGCTATGCATGATATTCTTATAATATGTCACAGACTCAGAAAAAACCATAAACATTACAAGTAAATTTTTTTTAATGGCTAGAATTAATGAGAGTTAAAGCAAGACATTATAATATCTGTTTTATTGAAAATGGCAATATTGCCACTGATAAACCTTAAGTTACAGAATGTATAAATTTATTGAAAATTATTTTTTAAATGAGATAGCTTACTTAGTGAAATAAAATAGGTAACCAAATGTGTATGAATGGATTACTATATACTTTAATCATGGATGTAAATCACAGAAAGCATTATTTAGAATTTGGTAATGGCCTGATGTTTAAAGAGAGAATCCTAATGGTCCTATTCAAAATAATGATGAAATAATATTGAAGTTCCTTTCCCTTCATCTACTTCCCAGGTTTTACCCATTTTATATTTATAAGCAGGGTTCATTTCTTCAGACCTGATAATAGTGGGTTTTATCCTTATTTTCCTGTTACTTATTCTTCTTGTCTAATTATGCTATACTTACTATGATCTGAAATAGCTCTGTACTAAACAGGAAAAGGTAATAATTTTCTCCTTGTTTAATTTGGTACTCCCAAATGAGATGTGAAAATACTGCACAGCTCTCAATGCTTTCTGTTCTTTGAAAACATTTGTTTGCCTTGAAACAAGAATTCTTTTTTCTTATTTGAAGAGAAAAAGCACAAGAAATTTACTTAAGAGACTGAGACTGCAAAAAATTTGATTTATTCTAAATATAAATATTCCTTCAAAAGTTAGAATATTTACTGCAGATATTTATTTCTTCAGTCATAAGCAAGAAAATTTCCGTTAACACACCTATAAAGAAGGATGAATGATATCTTGAGAAAAAAATGACCCTAAGAACAATTTTTTTGTACAATGATATTTGTGGCAACATATCTCATTGACAACACTGGTTGATTTCAATATTATAACTCTAGATTAGTTAGCATTTCTTAGAAAATTACAATAGAAAATTCAAAGGAACTCAGTGTTTGTTCATCTGTAAAACTGTCATTTTCAGTGATAAAAATGTTTTCACATATAAGTTCAGTGACACGCAAAAACCCTGATGCCCAATATATTACCGTTGTAAGCAGCATAATCTCAGTACAAGCTAACAATTAAAATAAGCTCAGTTTTAAGGATTCAAATAATCTTTTAAAATCATATCATTTCAGGTCCTATATGTCAGTTCACATCATGAAAGCTCTGCACAAGATTGTATATTTTCCTGAACAGAATACAGTCAGAAAAGCAGCATAACATGCTTCTGCACATGGTGTGTGCAAAACAGATAAGATACTGTGTAACACTGGAGAAACTCCTTTCAATTTATTTTACAAATAAGGAATGAAAAATTTCAATCTATGCTTGTCACCTCATGCTATGAATGGGAGGCCATTTTTTCTTCAAAAGTACCTCATTCTCTATTGATCACTAAAAATTGCTCAAATATCATTCAGCCAGAGAATAACAGAGCTTAATGAATTTATTTAAATATCTCTTTTTGTTCCCTTATATCTCACTAATTAGATCTCTTTTAGGGAAAAGAGGCACTTACTTAAAAACTGGAGAAAATGTTATAAGAGATAAACACAGTTTTTCCCTTCTTCCACAGAACTGTTATTAAAGCAAATGTTCACAAAGTTACCTGGCATATCTGAAGCTAAGGCTGTATTTGTATACCTTGTGACACACAACTGTTTGTGTCAGGTGCTTGAGTGGCTGCCTGAGAAGCAAAACTATGACTTGCATGGGAAGAAAATGTTTAGATGTTCTAAGAGGAAAAGTCTGTGGATTTCAACATTTTTCCCTTTTAGAGGGAGAATTAAATTATTCACTGAGCTCTCTAGGGGTTACGGAGCTGGAATTCCTGAAGTTGAGGGAGAAAACAAAGTACAGTGTTGTGCTGTTGCTTGTCTCTTGAAGTAGACTTGTGGATGCAAAATTTAGATATAAAAGTAAATTGCTTAAAAGCTTACTGCTACTCTGTTTCCAAGTTTTGTGTTGCTGGTTAATGTTAAAAAATAGTACTAAAGGGGCAGAACATTTCTCCTCAGTGTTTTCAATCTATAACATAGATATATTCCATTCCTCCTAGTTCTTTCAGTCATATTTTTGCAAAATGTTTCATAAGAAAAGGAACAGAAAATACAAATTTCATGTTCCAGTCACTAGTTCTGAGTGATCCATTCTAGGGCCAGTGCTCTACAATATTTCCATAAACAACTTGGAATAACTTGAAGTTATATTGGGTAAGTTTGTAAATGGTACTAAATTGTGAGAAGCTGTTGACTCTCTCAAAGGCAAGGAGGCCCTGCAGAGACACCTTGACATATTAGAGAGATGGGAAATCACCAACAATATGAAGTTCAACTAAGGCAAGTGGTGGATTCTGCACCTGGGATGGGGCAACTCTGGATGTACATAAAGGCTAGGAAAAAAGACACTGTAGAAAAGTGCTGTGGAAAGGGACCTGGGAGTCCTGGTCAATGGCAAGTTGAATATGAGTCAACAGTGTGAATGAGTGAATATGAGGCCAGCTGTGGGGGGCATCNTGAATATGAGGCCAGCTGTGTCCTGGGGGGCATCAGGCCCAGCATCACCAGCCGGGCAAGGGAGGGGACACCAGCCGGGCAAGGGAGGGGATTGTCCCGCTCTGCTCTGCACTGAGGCAGCCTCACCTCGAGTGCTGGGGGAAGTTTTGGGAGCCACAACATAAGAAAGAGTGTGCCACAAAATAAAGGATGTAAAGCTGTTAGAGAGCATCCAAAGGAGGGCTGTGAAGATGATGAAGGGTCTAAAGGCGAAGTGTAAGGAGCAGATGAAGCCACTTGGTCTGTTCAGTGTGGAGAAGAGGAGACTGACAGGAGACCTCATTGTAGTCTGCAACTTCCTCAAGAGGTGAAACACAGGGGCCGGCACCATCTCTTCTCTGTGGTGACCAGCAGTAGGACTAGAGGGAATGGCGTGAAACTGTGTCAGGAGAGATTTAGGTTAGATATTAGGAAAAGGTTTTTCACACAAAGGACAGTTGGGCACTAGAACGGGCTGCCCAGGGATATTGTCATGGCACCAAGACTGTCAAATGTTCAAGAAATGTTTGGACAGTGCTCTCAGGAAAAGGATGGGATTCCTGAGGGGATCCTGTGCAGAGCGAGGAGTCTGACTCAACAATCCTCATGAGTCTCTTTTAGCTCAGGATATGCTATGACTCTATGATTCTGTTTTACCAAAAAAACATTTTAGGTTTGGATCCTATTCATAAAACGCAGAAAGTTTTAAAGACATGAAAAACTTGGAAAAGAAAAGCCAGAAAGTATTGTTCAGAGTCAATGGAGGTGTGAGACCCAGTCAATCAAATATTCAAATTTGTGCTTACCCAGTCTGAATGCAGTGGGCATATTTCACTTCCCTGTCATGCTCTGATCCACTGTTGCTAGGGGGAGAGGATACGGTGGTAAAATGATGTTATGTACTAAAATTGATTTAAATTACAACAGTCATTCTCACAATAATCCTTTTAATTGCTCTTAGGAATTATGAAATTAATTAAGAAATATCTTGTGGCATCCTCTCAATTTAAAAAATGAAATATTGGTTTAACTCATTGAATGATTACTACCTTGTGAAAAGCAATCATCTTAGTTTTTATGAAGGTGAGAAAAGAAAAGAAAATGAAAGTTGAATGTGCCTAATAAAGAAAGATTCCTCTTTTGAATCCGTTTCACCATCTCAGTGCCTACCCTTATCAGCTAAACCAGGTGAGATTGGTGGTGTCTTGAGTCCCATTAAGAAGAAGAAAGCCTTTGTTTTTTACTTGGTAACACTCACTTTCCTGTCATTTTCTCTCTTTCTAAGCCTTTGTGCTCAACTTAAACTGCTGGGAAAATACATTAACCTTTAAAGGGAAGTGGCAAAATGATCTATTATATGAAATATAAAAATATTTCCTTCAAGTTATAGTACTTATTTTCTTTCTGTACTCATTAAGAGTTTATGCAGTGTTTACAGTTGCACTCTGTTAGCCAAATTTAATTAGGTGACATAGGACATTGAAATATATTGAGAGAGCCCTGCCACAGCTGAAGACATGTACCAGGAATCAGATGATGACAGAAATTGCAAGGGTGGCATTAATCTCGTGTCTGCATTGCCCAGCCCTCTGTTCTCTGAATTCTGGAGTTCTTCCTCTGTAACATTTTAGAGTATTCTCAGTCTAATTGCTAATCACACTGCTTGTCAATGGCTACGAGGTGAGAAGTGATAGGAGACTCTTGCTCCTGCTTTCATTTCTTTACACCTTCTCTAGCAATAGTACATTGACAAGGTAGAAATCATTATTGTATGTTCAGAGCTCTGGAAAAGTCCTTGTTCTGGAATTGATAATTTCATAGCAAATAATGCCAGTCAGGTTCTACCAGATGTGTGACACAAAATCAGTTATGCAATACCTAGAGTCTGGATAAATGGTTGTTTTGATCCATACCATACATTTTTTTTTCATCTGCAACTCCAGTATTAAAGAAAATGCATTCTGTATTTATATGAAATACTCCTCTTTAATGAATAGAAAAGAACAAAGATAGAATTACATTAAAAACATAAAAGTAGAGACAGCTGGGATGGGAGAGAAATTCAGTCTGTTCAACACAGGCAAGATTCTGAATAAGGGTCATGAATACTACTTAAGCAATGGGCCATTAGGGCAGTGTGGCTATCATGAAATAATCTCACCCCTGGAGAGATAACTATGGACCAGATGCAGCCATGTGCTTCTAAGCACCCAGGGGTGTAGTTATCGTGATAATCACATCTGCTGATTTTGCTTCATTGCCACTATAAAATTTCCTGTATTTTGTCTCAGTACAAGCATACCAGTGTTTAAGTATATTATTCTGACCACAGAAATTTGCCAATCAATGCAAGAATAGTTAAGTATTTTAAGCTGCAATGCTACTGCAAAATCATATAAAAATGTGGTGGAGATAGTAGTAAGTAGTACTTGTAGGGTAAGCATGAGGGAAATAAAGCTTTGTTTCAGAGGAGAAAGGGTACATTATCAGATGTTTAAGATATTAGAAAGACAAGACCCTGTGTTCCACTATACCAGGACAAAGCCAGAGCTCCTGTCTTTTCTTCCCCACTTGCCAAATACTTGACCTCTTAATGTTAAAATAGATACAAAGGATTCAGTACCTGTAGCAAAAAGCTTTAGGTAACTTTTTTTTTCCCCAAAACCCAGGCTTCATCAAACCCCTTTGGTACCTATCTCCTGAGAAATCCCAAAGATTTGAATTCATAGTGTATGCATCAAAGACCCCACTTTCTTTTGTCTGGAGACAATGGTTGGGATGGCTGTTGGCAAAATATTCACAGTCCCCTCCGGGAGACGAGCTGTCAGGTAATAATAAGGCAGAAAGGAGCACCAGGGAACGGGGTCTGGGCTTCTGTGGAAATACCTCTGAATCTGACTTATTTTAAAGGCTGGGGGCTCCATCTAAAGAGTATACGGTCCTCTCTCTTCACTGAGATAGTGTTACCTGACACAAAAGAATACATTAGGAAAAAAAGTAAACGGAGTTCCATCTTCACAGCTCTAACCAAACGAAAGGGAAGAAGAAGCTTTGTTTTCTTTTCGTAATTAAGTATGATTGTCTTTGAAGTGAATTTCTGTTGTCTGGAAGAGGCCCACATGAAAAAAAAAAAAGCTGATTAAGCCTACACAAAATTAAATTAAATGTTTTCACTTCACTGAGATTTTGTGACACAGGATGATGTTTGAAATACTCCTGAAATTTTGACAACCTCATCAAAAACATGATCCAGTAGAATTAGGTCTGCAGGTTTATCAACTGAATGTCCTGTGATTCATCTAGGTTGTAAACTTCAGTAGACATATAACACAGAAAAAAATCGAGTGTAAAGTTTACAAAAAATATTGATGAAAACCAATACTTGTTAAGAAGAAATTTTACCATAGATAACTTCTAAATAAAAGAATGGTTATGTGCAGGCCACCTCGCTTCAAGTTTTTGTAAGCTTTTGTGGCTAGCTTTCTAAAATTAGGATTATGGACTCTCAAATCACATGTTATAGCAAGTACTGTCAACCACATTAGAACAGCATGAACAGAAGATTTTAATCTAAGACTAAGCATGTGAGTGGACACTGGTGGACTGAAGAAGGTTATTAGTTTGGTTTTTTTTTAATCCAGATTCCCACCCAAATAAAAGACATGGAAGAGTGGAAAGAATTCCAGAGAAAATTTAACAACACAGTTAGAATTATATAATATGTAAGGCAAAATACTGCTCTAAATATTTTTAATATTGTGTTTTCATTGTTTCTTGGTTGTCAGGAGTTAATGAGGGAAACAATAACAAAGAAAACACAATGACTGAAAAATAATCATATACATGGCAGAGGAAAGAAATTATGAGACAAAGAGAATGGGAAGGATCTAAAGCAAATAAAAATATTAAAGGGAAAAGAGAATATTTTTTAAAAACCAACTAAGAAACATGAAGCAACACATAACTAAACTGAGGAATTTCTAGCAAAAATGTTATAAAAAGCAAAAGAACAATCATATGTTAAAAAAAGGTTTAATTATTATATTCTCTTCATTTTATTGAACTAGTGATATTCACATACTATTAGAATTCTGTCTGATATATCATTTATTTTGGTTTGGAAAACTAAAATACCTTTAACAAGCTTTTGTTAAAAACAGTTCACTTTTCCACATTTCCTGCTCTTACAGGAATTGCAGAGATAAAGGCATTGATCAATAAATGAAATTGTGGAGACAGAATTATAAATATCTTCATGAATTGTCAGTTTCATACCTTATGTTAACCCCAAACTGCTCTATATTTTGAATAGCCAAAAATTCTGAAAAAAATCTCCTGAACATTTTATGACTCTTCATATTTTTCCAGATACAAAATTCTATTTAGCTCACTTTTATCTTCCTGTGCCATACATTTACACCCCTTTTAACATGTTTTTCATATTTAGATATTATTTGCTTTGAAAAAATTTCATATATTCACTTAATTGAAAGTATTTTTACCATTATTTCTGCTTGTGTGTCTGATTTTTGTGGTTTTTTTTTTAATTTGTGTTGGTTTGTTTTTCAAGAAAAATTATAAAATATTTTCTCGAACTCTGGCCAAGAATTCCTTTAATCATGTGGACTTGTACTCATGAGCTCATCCTCATTTGACCGCTTAGTTTAAAATGAAAGAGATGCAAAGGGAACTACAATGTGCTCTGATAAACTACCCCCCAAAAAATTGTTAACTCCGTAGTTTATAATTCTCAAAGCCAAACTCAGAGTCCTTTGCTTTCTGAGTGGGGAAAGGGAGAAAACATTCAAAAACTTTATGACTGAGCTGAGTTTAGGTTTTGTAAAAGGAACAAGGACACTGGAACATGATGTGCATTTCTTCTTCATATGTCTTCCCAGTCAAAAACTAAGATATACTGAGTGAATAGCTCATGCAGACACAAAATATTTTATGGCTTTTTTAGCATTTATTTAAGAGTCCTTGAGCAGTAGCTCCATTTAACCTGATCAGATTTTTTCAGGATGCTTAGTCACCAGGAAAACTTCTAGGAACGTAAAAATATTTAAGAGTTAACGTAGTTATTTTCTTCTCCTCCACATGTGCTCTCCTTAAAGCATTCTGGAATAAGGAAGAAGAATCTTATAAGGCAATTTCCTTAAGAAAATAGGCAGATGTAAGATTTTCTAATTAACTCCTCTCGCTTATTTCAACTTACGCAGATGTAAGTTTTCTAATTGCTACTTTATTGGCTCTGAATAGATTGGTTGCCTTTTAATGGCATCTGTATGTTTTTTGCTTCACTGGCATTATAGGAACCATTGCTGTGATCTATATAAGAAAGTTGAGTTTGAGATAGAATAAAATTGCATACTAAAAGCTCAACAGACAATTTCTTTCTTTTTTTTTTTTTTGCTATTTAGTGTAAGAAGTAGAACATCCACAAATCTAACAGACCAATTTATCTCTCTGTCTATTCTCTCAGTGTCTCTTGTGTGGGAACATATAATTGGTTTATTTTGTAGTAAGAAATAATATGTACAAATAATCTGATTAATGCAAATATTCTACAACTCAGAATATTCTACTGCTTTGATAATGGCCCTAGTCATTACCTTACTTTCCTTTGTCTTATTACAGCATCTCCTCCTATTACAGGTCAAAATGCAAACACCATGAATAACTTTCTCAGACATAATAGGGAAATAATAATAGAGAACCGTAAAACACCTGTCTGAAAACGTGGAGAGAAAGCATGGATCTTAGAACAAAACAGAATAACCCTGTTGGAGAGGAGAGGTAAGAAGGGGATAAGAGACGGAAAGGCAAGGCGTAGAGTACTATGAACATTAGCAAGAATGGGAAAACACTGTGTTTCTGCAATAAAGCATGCTGAAATTGAAGGTATTTTCATCTACTGGCAAGATGGGAGATAAAATGCAACTACAGTGATATTTGATACAGTGTAAAGAATTTATAAGACCAAAAAATCTGGAAAACTTGCAATGACAAGAGGAGAAAAAGTATTGCTGAACACAGGCCCCTTGATAAGGAGGAAACCTGAAAGACCGTTCCAAGAAGAAAAAAGTTGTCTGTATTTAAAAAGAGTTACATAGAGAGATAGAATGGAAGTGTGAGGATAGGGAACTTGAATATAAATAAGGACCAATAAGAAGACACCTAGAACTGTGGCAGTAAGGAAGTAAATTTCAACAAATCCATGAAAGAGAGCTGAAATCACAGGCAATCATGGGATTCTGAGACAGTCCTCTGTCATGTGTTACAGCCAGTGTGACACTATAGGAATATGCAGCGTTGCCACAACATCTTTTAAAGAATTTGAATAACACAATTTACCGGTTATAGTGATTGGCTTACTTTAGATTGGGCATGTGTTGATTTTTAAGGATTTGTATTTAAAACAGACTGTCTCTGAATAAGCAAGCTGTTAAGGTTCAATTTGTTTAGTTCATTGATTTATATTATTCTAATAAACCTGGCACTTCTGCTCTATAATAACTGCTTGAAAAACAAGACTTTTTTTAGTGAGAAGAGTAAAATTGTATTTTACTTTGCTGTTTTTAATGCACTTGTATCTTTTCTCTGTTGTTAATTTTACCTGGTTCATTTTTAAAATTTATTTTCTAACTTTTATCAGCACTCAAACCTGTTTTCAGAATTGAAAATGAGTGGTTTCCTCAAAAGCAAATGCTAATATACTACTAATATGAACTACTCATATTCAAGGACAAGCAGTACTCAATGAAGATTGCTTTTGTAAGTGACTAAATAATGAAGTGAAGCTGAAGTATCTGACAGTCACAGAAACAGTTTTTGAAGACTATATTCTATTGTTACAGAGGATGGTAACTCTTTTCCTAGAGTTCAGTGAGTTTCCTAGAGTTCAAGTTTATAAAATGAAAAAAAGACTAGCATATATAAACATTTATAAAGAGAAAATAAAGGTGAAAACTGTCACACTGAAGTAAATTTTACATTCCAAATTTAAATAATGGATATCAGTGCTCTAAAAATCCTCAGGCATCTTAGTTTGGACATAAGAAAAGTGCCTTGCATAGATAAGAGAAACTCAGCTCCAGCTTGTGTACAAGAAAATGTTGTTCAGTGTTAACGAGCTATCTGCTGCCAAATCATTGTTCTTCCTTACTGTGTTTAAGTTAGACCACACTCAGTCTGACAGCTGCAAACACTACCTGTCATCTAAGACAGGCTAAGCAGGAACATGGTTAAACCACTAAGTAGCTCCATCCCAGGAATACAGCTCTGTCCAAAGAAGAGCTTGCCTACAAAATGAAGGTGCTTGTTTGGTCAGTATTTTTCCTGTAGGCAAAAAAATCAGGAAATGCTGGTTAAAGGGCAAAATCAAATTAATAACTTTCTGCCATCATACATGTCTCATTGCCCTCCTTAGTGATGCTTGTGGCTCCATGTGCTAAATCAAATCTCAATAATAACAAAAAATAACAATTTTTGCTTACAATATGCCACAAAATTTGTACCTAGGCAGAAGGTTAAAAAAATCCTGAAAATTAGGAATGTAAAGATCACAGGCTGAGTGGGTGTATCTCTCTGAGAAATGCATGTATAATAATGATAAAAGATAACTTTACCCTGAGTTAAAAGAGTTTTAGGTGCATACTATTTAAAAAGATCTCAGAGCGGTGAACAAAAAGACTTTGCTTTATTGTTTGATTTCTGTTGTGTTAAGGGAATCAAAACTGTGTTTGTAAAGAGGATTTTATTAAGAGAGTAATACCTGACTCAATCATCATTTTCTCATCTTGAATAAATGACTCACAAAAAGATGAATTTTGCTAGCTCCAAAAAGAAGATAAGATAGAATATGAGCTGCAGCATTATGAACCTCTTATGACTTTTGAGATCCAGATTGGTTCCCAGTTTCATGTGAGTTCTGACTGTACTGGTGGAAGCCCTCACTGATTCTGTAGATCTTCCTGGAGATAAAGATTATACTACTTTACATGCTTCAGTAATCTTCAGGAAACAGTTAATACTTGAGCTTAAACTAGTGAGTTCTCTAAAATATCTGCCTATTATCCTTCCCATTTATCTTACTAAGGAGTGAGGTACTTGTTATCAATCCAGTTTGATGCCATAATGTCAGTAACTTGCTCATATTGAGGTTTTGTTACACTAGATAGCACAATTAGATTAAGTTCACTTGACTGTGAACTCGAGTCCTACCTCAAGAAGCAGCTTTCAAAAACCCTACGGATACTTCCAAAAAAGCACTAAGCATCTGCCAGAATCCTGTAGAAATCCCACACCATGTTAAGTTCATAATTTCCACTCCTTGAGACACCTCAGAGCAATGTCTCAGTCCTGTGCTTGTCCTCAGTGTGTCCTTTTCCAGGTTTAGTGCCTGTCACTAATACACTGTCACTATTGCATGCTTTGCTCAGCAGTTCTGGCCTCAACTTGAAGAGCTCTATGCAAGTATTTTTCTGTGTGTATGAATGCTCTCCAATGCTGAGACAGAGCAGTCACCTTGAGAATGCATTTACAGAATTCCAGCTAGGGATAAAAGTCAACAAAAAACCCACCATGACTGTCAAGGTAGGCTACAGTAGTCTCTTCGTACCTATTAAAAGATAATTTCCTGTTGCAAACAAATTCATCCTATCCAGGTATACTAATTACCACCCACTTAAACCCTTCTTTGCACAGTCTGTGCTTTTCTGCAGGTGTGAATTTCATGCTAAATTAAAACACTGTTGCTGTGTTCATGCCTGGGAGAACAACAGAAAGATTCCACCACATTGTCAAACTCAGGGAAGAAGGGACAGGTTTATGAAGAAGCATTTGTAGAAAGATTTGAGTTTAATTTCAATATAAAGAACTTCTTTCTGCCTATGAATATAGAATACAATTCTTGAACCTTTTTGAAAATGCAACAGTTTAGCAACAACAACAAAATAAAGTAATATATTTTGGGAATAAGTCTGCTCATAGCATAGTTTAGATAACCAACGTATGTAGAGAAAGAAAACGGGGAAATGTACTTAAATATTTCTCCATTTTCAGGAAATAACATATATATCACGTAAAGAAGATGCTAAAACATCACAATTGCTTAAACAGTAACAGCTTATTCTGATAACCTTTCTCTTCACAAAGATAATATGTGAATCACATATTGCCCACAAGCATGACCATGAAAAAGCAGTGTTTCCACCTTGTGAATGCTCACATGGACATACACACACACAACATGTACAGCAGTTACCCCTAAAAGTACACACAGTTGTTCTGAAATCTCTGCTGCTTGGAAGTCATTCAGCTCAAGTCCAGAAATAATGCTGTCTATCTCAGCTGACCAACCAATACTGGTGGTGAATATTCCAAATTATATTTGCAGTATTCAAAGAGGAATGTATTTGTTCATAAGTCACACACATAACAAGAAATAAAATGCTTTACTGGGTAGAAAAAAAGTAACCTTTAAAATGAATTCTATGTAGAAAAATATTTTACTTTTAAAATCAGTGCGGAGTATGAAATCCTGACTTGCTTTTGTTTCATATTCTTCCTCTAAATGCATAAATAAACATATTATTTTTAGAAAATTGCAAGTTACTTACCTCCTCTTCTGTACATTACATATTCTGCAAATTATGCGCACATAATTGAATATAGATTTTATATTATTCTTCTAATTTCTTTCTTTTGTAACATTATTTGGTTAATAATGTTTTGTTATTCCACTGTGAAACCCAAGAAAAGACACTCCTAACACGTGATGAAGAAGCAGCATTTAAAAGTACTGAAGTCATGAATTAGACTGTAATTTTCAGTGTACGGAGAAATCACAAGCAGGTTTATGCAGAGTAAGTGATTTATTGAAATATAGTTTATTCTGCTTATTATGTCATTGTTCTTAACAGTCTTCCATTTGGGAGCCATTATTATAGCCACTTTACAAATGAATAGAGAGAGAAGATTAAATTACAATATCAATTTTGTATGGTGAGTAACCTGCATAATTCAGATGGAAGATAAGTCTAAAATCACATAGTTGACACCAGAAAAATATTGAATTGAAAATAAATGGGTCTATGTACTGCCTTAGTCCAAATCTTTTTTAACCTTGTTTATCATGAAACATGAGTGCTCTGCTTGCTCATTAGTATTCATACCAATGTTTGTCCAAAGAAGAAATGGAAATGTACTCTACCATCTGATGTCCTGTTTTATATTCTTTTGCTTTGTTTTAGTTTATTCATCAAACACTGAGAGTAATAGGCAGTGAGCAAAGGTGAACCATCTATGTCACACATTTTCCTGTGTTGTAGCTGTACAATTATGTGACACTAAGTACTGATAAGCTTTGGTATTGTCATAATTTTGCCACAACAGTCACACTAAATTTTGCTAAACAGTGAATTAGCCTAAGTCAGAAAACCTAGCCTTCAAGGATTCCCACCTGCTAAACAAAATTCTACTTTAGGTTCTGTCAAACATTGTTTTGAGAATTAGAAAGCAAAGGATCCTATTTCCTGATGACAACAAATTCCAAATTAGTGTGAGATGACAGAAAAAAAGAAAATAAAATTGATCTTCTCTGGTGGAATCAGCGAATGAAGCAGGTTTTTAAATAACCAAATTGAAAATAAATTAACAAAATATTCAACATTAAAAGAATTCTCATTAAGAAGCACTCTAAAATATTAGATTTTTTTTTTATTACCTGTAGCATTTTTACTATCTTTAAGAAGACTTTTTCGCAATAAATTCTTTTGGTAATATTTTTGGGAATTACATTTTTCAGCTCTGAAAGACTGACCCTATCTTTCTAAGCAAGCACAATAAAATTTCACAAAATGAAATACACTCCTGCTATGTTTGAGTATTTTTGGAGCAAAACTTGCAAGAATATTTTTCAGGGAAGCTTCTGTTTTGTTGTCAGAGTGCATGCTAGTATTTTGCCTAAAGGACACACTTTAAACTTTACAGTTAATTTTATATATATATATAT
>WBMZ01006826.1:0-47166 GCA_013400975.1 Atrichornis clamosus | reverse complement strand
GGCCAGGCTCAAACCAAAAGAGTCAGGTTGGATGGAGCTCTTACCAACCTGGTCTGATGGAAGGTGTCCAGGCCCATGGCTGGGAGTTGGAACTAGATGAGGAGTCTGTATGTCATTGCATCTCAACAATATGTGAAGCTGGAATGTATTTTAGGTGTGTGTGTGACAGTAGCAGAATTTTGGGTAGAAGCAGAAAGTTTTCCAAATTAAGATGTTCCATGCCCAGAATAACATTCTTATTTCTTGCAATATGAGCTCTTCTGACAAGTACAGAATTGAGGAATGCTACACTGTAATTAAAGATGACATAGTACGTTGTTATTTAACAACAATACTTGCCTATAAACATCTTATTCTTGTCATCTGTCTGCTTGCTATTAACTAGTAATCTAGACAGACAGGATGCTGAGAGGAATAAGCATTTAGCACAGACTTTCATTTCTACATCATCAGTTTGGAGGTGGTCTCAGGCATTCAACTTCTCTGAATTTTTTTTCAAATTGTAAGACCAACTAGTTCACAGCATTATCATCCATCCATTCTCAAAGCTGTTTGTATTTACACTGAGTTTTGCTTGTCTGGCCTCATAGACTAATAAATTCTCTTCTAAGAGCTGATCAAAAAAGCAAATGTCTTTAAAAATACAGTTCTAACAAATTTAATTTTATTGTAATAGGCAGAGATTTCCAATGCTGAGTAAGCAATCGTTCTTCTCTTCCTGTTAAAATAAAATTGTCGTCATAATCACCACTGAACATTATAATGGCATTGCTCAGGATGATGTCAGTGACTGACATAAAAGGATGGTTAATTCACAGACCTAAAAAGGTTCACCTATTCCCAAGCATTTTACATGTCACAAAATTTTTATTGAGCTTAATGGGAGCTACTGACTGCTCAACAGGTACGACTATCTATTACAGATCTGAGTGTCCAAATATGAACTACAATTTTAACTCATGTGAAAAGCTTGCAAACTTTGAAAATCTGTTAAGATGACAAAATGAGCCTCTTCTTAAGTTACAGTTCTGTATTATTGAGATAAGTGTTCACTTAATAAATAAATCTCTGCATCTGCAGAATTCCTACTGACTTTTGAAGAGTTTTTAAGATTGCATGCTGAGCATACTGAACCTGTTCTTGCAGATCTGTATATTTTGATACTATTGATACAGAAGTTCTATCAAAGCTAACATAAATCAAAGCTAAAATGCTATCAAATGCCAAATGCAGATTAAAGGATTAAACCTTATAGTTCTAGAGGTGTGTCACTTATCAGCAACTCCATTTTGATGAATGGTATGGATATTTCAAAGTCTGCTATTGTGTATTACTATTTCAAAATCTCATTGAGTTGCAACTTAAACATGAAGAAAGCAACTCATAAACATGGAGCTGCATTTAATTTGATACTTTAATGAGCAGTATTTACTAGTTCCTGCAGAATACTGTTTCAGCTATATTAGATTACAGTTATCACTGCTTGTTTAGACAAGGGATCAAAATGTGAATCTTAAATTAGATTGCCTTAAGATTTGCTTTTGTCAGAGTATTGTACTTATCTTAACAAATGACAGTCCAGTAGCTGAAGAAAATAAATTCACCAAGAAAACCTTAAATCTCTTGGGAAATTTCTTTCAAGACTTGCAATGTATATTCAATTATTTTTTAAATGAAAAATGACATTGAAAATATAAGAAAAAAACCTAAAATCTGACATATAATTAAGATTTCAAATTAATCACTGTCTTAGTTAAACTTCAATATGTGGCATGTATCAAAATGATAAATTGCAGTACCATAAGTTGACAAATATGGCTTATTTAACAACATTATTCTGAAAGAAATAAATTAAACAGAACATTGAAATAGTAAGTGGATTTTTACCAGATTAAGGGAGAGACGTCTTTTATTTTCCAATAATTAAGTATTTCCCAAGGCAGAAGAAATGATAGGTTATTCCTTGGTTTTTAACTTTCAAAGAATGACTTTTTTGCAGACGTTAAAGCAAATAAATGTATTTCCATTCATTTTGTCTGGAACAAACTTATGCATGCCCTGTGGCTCTCTAATCAATCAACTTATTTTTTTATTAAGATTTATCAAAGAAAATTTAGCACTGAACAGATAACCACTAAAGTCTAACTGCTAATTATGGTAGAATAAAGCACTTGGTCTATAATCAAGCACATGTGCATGAGCTTTTTTTCCTAAAAATTATATGTTATTTTTCAAATGAAAAAATGGAGAATGAAGGACAAGTCTATTTAGATGAATTTATCATATATTGTCCCAAAAATAGTATGACAAATATTTGGCAGCAGAAACAGTCTTAAATTGTACTTTTGCATACTGATAATAAAGTGGCACAGCCATCCATAATGAGCTTTTGAGAGGTTCTAGTGGTAAGATACTCCCTTCTGCACGGCACAGTCCCCTGCCTGCAAACCAGTCCTCTAGTCTTGGACCATGTACTTGTTTTCTGGAGCCCAGGTGCATAATTTCACAGAGAAATTGCTTTTTGCTCAGCTTCACAACTGCTACTTCATGCTATTCACCCATGGGAGTGGCAATAACATGGCCAAGGGAAACCTTCAGCAGATCAAATGTTGGTGTGGGATTCTGAGGGGAAGAATGAGGGGCATGTGATCCCTGATGGTGTTGGTATCCCTTTCAGTCCTTCTGATTAGGAGAAAAGCTCTGGTTGCAAGTGCACCCAGCAGGTCAGTGCCTAGTTGTACAGTTGTTTCCAAGGGTTTGGACTTCTTAATCATAGTACCTCATCTGAAGATGAAGTAGGACTGCTGGGAAGAAATGAAACTACCTGAAGAAAGTAGGTAAAGAAGAATAGAATTGCAAGTGGACTTCTTTAACTGAGAAGGAGGGCCTTTAAAAATAGTCTTGTCAGGAGACAGGGACCTAACTACAGAGAAAAAGAGAAATAAATTGAGCCCAGGTTTAGAAGGAAGGATGAGAAGTACTAAAATTGGGACACTAAACTTTAAGACATTGTATTTGGATTTATTTGGGGAATTGTTAGGCAGAATCTCCTGGGAAGCAATTATGGGGAGGAAGTGCAGGCAGAGAGATGGCTGATTTTTTTAAATGACATCCCAACTATTTTAAGGGGAAATGAACTTTGGCAAATGACTCATGAGGCTAACAAGGGAGCTTCTTAATGAACTACAACGTGAAGAAGTACAGACAAAAAAAAAAGAGTGGAAAAAAGAATGGACAACAAAAAAGGCATACAGGAACGGTGCTTCTGTACTCAGGAACAAAATGAAGAAGGTCAAAGTCCAAGGGGCACTAACACTAGTGAGGGGTGTTATAGGTTATACAAAGCAATTCTACAAGTATGCTAGTAGCAAAAAAGAGACAGAGAAAAGTGAAGATTCACTGGTAGGTGGCAAAGACAATAATATTCAATATGGAAGAGGCCAAAGAACTCCATGTCTTGTGTGGATCATTCTTCACAAGGAATAACCTCATTATGTATCTGTCCAGTTGGGAAGGAGAGAGATAATCAGTTCTGTGTTTACACTGAGAAATTGGATATATACATATTCATAGATTCACCCAAGAGTACCAGAAGAGCTGTCCCACCATGACTGAAAAGCTGCTGTCTGTAATCCATGGAAAATGACAGAAATCAGTGGTAGTCCTTCATGACTAGACAGACTAGTGATACTCTTGTCCTAATGAAAGCAAGAGGGATCAACATAGGCACTATAAACTAGAAACCCTTCACCAGTTCCTGGAAGTAACCTAAAGAGCATTTTTGTAATCCATTTTCCATCATCTGAAGGCTGAAGCTAATTGGGAATAGTCTGCACAGACTAACCAAGGGCAAATTATGCTCGATGAATCTGTATGACATTTAAGGAGCTGAACGGATGTAATAAGTGGCCACTGCCTCCAGCAGCTCTGAGTCCTGGACATTTTCTTGCCTGGCCACAGGAGCCCAAACCTGGGGCAGCTTGTGATCTGGGGATGTACAATTCAAGCCAATGGACTTCCTTGCTGCTTTCCCGTTTGTAGATTTAATCAGTTGTACAGCTGAGCAAGTATCCCAGAGAAATGCATAGACACACTCAAGACACCAACAGGATGGGCTACAGACTGCCACAGGCAAGACACTGCTTCAACAGCACCCCCCTGAACATGAGCACCAGCAGCCAAACCCCCTCTTTGGCTGGCAGACACAGGAGATTACTCGCAGGCACACACACAGGATTACCTGAGTTCACAAGCACACCTGTATTTACCAGTCTCCCAGGTGCCCAGATCCCAGGTTCACTGGCCCCAAGGATTCTCTGCTCCCTGGCTGGTCCAGTTTGATGCTCAGTAGCAAACATGCAGTACTGGCACACTGGTCCAGCACGGAGTCTCCACCCACCTGATGCCTCATCCTAGATCCAGAACATCCTGCCTGCTGGCTAGTTCAGGTGGAAGTGTGCTGGTGAGCGGCCCATGCACACCCAGTTTGGAGAAGCTGAAGACAGTTGTCCCCACACCGCCTCAGCACCTGTCACACGGCCTGCTCCAAGCACTGGCGTTGAGCCCCTCGCTTGCTTTGCTCATGCCAGTTCCTCCCGATGGCTGCTTTTTGGGACACACACCATTCCCACCCCAGTGAGTGGTGGCTGAGACCACCACCCACGCCAGTAGCTGGCACTGTGACCCCAGTCTCTCCAGTAGCTGGTACCACAGGCCAGGGTTATGCACACCTCCAGTCTGGCACCAGTAGCTGGTACTCAGCTGTTTAAACCCTCACACACAGAGGACAGAGAGCAGGATTGCTCTGAAAGTTTAAAAAAGATTTAATAAGATAAGACAGGTTGTGGTGATCAGGTGCAGGGCTCAACCAGACAAGTGTACTGATCAGAGCCCTTATTCGCACAGCACTGACAAAATGATGAAAACGCAGAAGAATGACACAAAATAATTCATTATTTGGAAAATTACTTTATGTTAAGACTTTAAAAGCCCTTATTAAAGAGCAAGAGTACTCTGAAGTTTGTGATTTTATTGCAGTACTTAAGAAACTGCGTAAGAACTCAGATGCCAATAATAAGGGCTCTGTAATTTAGCAGATAAAAGCATAAAAAAGCCAGTGGCTCAAAGTTCAAAAACCGGAATTAAAAAGTCTTACTTCTAAGTGAGGCAGAGTGATCAGTGGGATCAAAGAATGATGTCTTCAGGAGCTAAAGTTGTTTCCAGAAGTTATTCTTTAGCCAAACCCATGTTTGCAGTATCAAGAAAATGGTGTGAAATGCTATCAAAATTAACCAGATTAAGTCCACAGGGCTATTTTTCTCTACTCCTTCTGAACCTATACAGGAATGGTGGTACCAGTAGAACATATAGGTAAAATAATTGGAAGAACCAAGGCAATCTGCTCTTGATTTCACAAGGGGTCATTGTCTTCTGTGCTACAGCTTTACAAGTGCAGCTGGCATCAGGATCGGCATGACAGTCCTGAGGCAATGACATGTTGTGACACTCAGGGTACAGTGGGTCTACTGAGAGAAAAAAACGTATTTTCCCTGTCAATACCTATTTAATTTAGTGATAATGTGAAGTATTAATGGAAGGAGTGTATTTTGGAAATGTTACCTTATTTTAAGAAAGCACTGGCTAGGAAGATATCATGTGGCTATATATATCTGTATGATACATGGGAAAGAATACTGATGCATAGCTTTTCTACATAAAATACCTCAGGTATTTAAAACCTTTTAATAGACTTCTTGTTTTGCTTCTTGTCTGGATTGATGCTGAAGTGTCAATAATAGGATCAAAATCAGGGCAGTATTGTGATACTGTTTATCATGAAATAAAATGTATGCAACTTTTTGCCTCTTAGCTGTTACACTGCAAACATATCATTTTTAAAAAATCACTTTAAAACATAACCTAGCATCATGTTTTATAGCTTAAACATTTCTTTAATCTTTCTGTAAACTTTTCTTATGATTTTATAACTCTCCTTCATATACCAAATAATTTTCACATATTGCAAAATATTAACTTTCCCTTCCACTTCCTTATACAGAGAGAGTTCAGAAATACCTACCACATTAATTACTGTTTTGAAGAATGAGGCAATAAAGTCAAAGTCTGATAAGTGTCTTTCATGTTTTCAGTTTCCCTGAATATAGAGATTTTTTTTTCTGCATCATGTGCTGGTGACAGTAGATACAAGTCTATGAACAGGCATTAGTAGGATGTATTCCACCCAAACTAGTATTCCAAGACAAGAAGGACTTGCTAGATAATTTTGTGGTACTTCCTAGACAATGTGACAGATAGTCATACATTCAGACAAAAGATAGAAACTCCAGCACCTTTATTTTCTTCTTGTTATCCAACAGGTTGAACAGAACTAAAAATAGAGTATAGACTGCCTTATGTCTACCATGCTGCCTTTTTAGATATAGCATGTTTCATCTAAATGCATCAGGTTAGGCAAAAAATAATTTCCTCTACTGATTTCCCTTCCCTTCCCTTCCCTTCCCTTCCCTTCCCTTCCCTTCCCTTCCTTTCCCTTCCCTTCTCTTCCCTTCATCCTAGGCAAATTCAATTTAATTCCATTTTAATTAAGCAGTTGCTGAAGCAATGTAGTGACAGAGAGCAGCCATACCCACAACAGTTATGGTAAAATCTGAACAGCAACAACAAAAAGAGACTATAGTATCCATCAGGTAGTAAGCCTGGTGACAAATTTAAAGCTTAAAGGCTGTAGCTTTTACAACTCCAACCTGGCAAACCATTTTTCAGTGTACTTCTTGTAGAGAGCAGTCCAACATTAAACCACAATTTATTAGTACTCCTTTGAATTTTATATTAAGCTAGTAGTGATATTATTAGCTTAATACAGCTAGTACTTCATGAACCTTACCTAAATCCAAGATTTAGATTATGCGTAGCCACATTTCTGAATTCTGATATGCAGGAGAGCTAAAAATAGTTTATCCTATTTGTTCACATTCTCTAGCTCTGTACCAACTGCCAAAATTATTTTTAGCATCCACATCCTGGCATATTTAAATCCTACTAGTATTTCTGATCTACATGCTTCAATAATCCTGTACATCAGCTACCAATTTTTCTTCATGTTTCTGTAAGAAACGCATGATAGGTTCAGAGGAGTCACTAGATGGAAATCCTATTTTGTTAATAAGCACCATCTGCTCCCTTCTTTCCTTTGCCACCTCCCATTATCCATAAAACTGTGATCATTCTTGAAATTTTTAACATTGCTCTCAAACTCTTCTCAAAAACATTTCAATGAAATTACTGAATTCTATAGCAGCACTCCAGTACAAATAGGAAGACCATTTTATTACTTATATAGCGTCTAATAATTCAATTTTATAATTCAGCTTTAAAATGATGTGCATTAGTACACACCAAATAAAGTTATATTTCATACTACTATTATAAATAATTGCAATTCACCTCCTGGACATTCACAGTTTTCACTCTAAGGGTAATCTATATATTAAGTTCTTCTATTCTTTGCCATGACCAATAGTAGAGCACAAAACTGTCTATCATGTTTACCTGGAATAAAGATCATCATAAATTCTAGAAGTACATTTCCTAATGAAGTCGATGATTTTAGCAATGTCAGCTACCTGTTTAACAGCTGTAAAATAATACAGTGAGAACAGAAGGAAGCAGTGTTCAAGGCAGGACTAGGTCCACTGAAGCTCCTTTGCTGTACAGCCAAGCTGCTACCTCGCTTTCTTTCTCAGCAGCTGTATTTCCCCTCCCGTACCCTCAATGAATAAAGCTGTTTATGTATCTTAGGACAACAGGAAATGGAAAAGCGCATCAAACTCTTCTATTCCCAAACCAAATAATCTCATCAGAAGTAAAATAAAAAGAACACAGCTACACTGTGACCTAGCCTAAGTTATAAAATAGGAGATTAAGTATAGCACTCCTCCTCCAGACATTAATACCTATACATGTTGCATGGAGCCTGAACCAAAAAAAANAAAAAAAAAAAAATAAAAAACAAAAACAAAAAAAAAAAAAAAAAAAAAAAAAAAAAAAAAAAAAAAAAAAAAAAAAAAGTGCTAGAAAATGCTCCAGAAAAAAACAGGCACAGAATTAGCAGACTTAGAACTCCCCCATTTCTCACTCTGACCAGCAATGCTGTATCACTAGACAGTGATGAAATTAGCTCTAGTTTTTTTCTTAAAATCTCACCTTAATTTTCAGTGCATTTCACCATTTTCTATTATCACTGTAAGTAAAGACTATTACTTTTGAGTAATCAGCTACAGTTTTCTCTCATAAAATTGTTTTTCCCCAGGGGTATTGTGCTATATAGAGAGGTGTATTTATCAGGTGTGTTCTTTTCCAAATAATAAAGAAGCAGAACATAAAGAAGTGTGTGCAAAATGGTACCAAAGATAACTCAAATATGCCACTTGATATAGAGGAAAGAAAGAGAGTGAAAAGAAAAGAAAGAAGGAGGGAAAGATGAAGAGAGACAGACAGCAGACTGAGGGTTATGATATTACGGGCTATGATATGTTTAGCAGGTCAGAGTTGGTATTTCTGTGTTCTACTGTGCACTTGGTTTGACTGACTGCAATTGCAGTGGCTTACATATGGTGGTTCACCGTAGTATTTCTATTAAGGATATATCTTTTAATCTTTTCATATACAATTTTATTCTCAGGCGATCAGAAAATGACTACGTTCCTATGTGTTAGGATCAAGAAAGTCCACCTCATATTTCCCACAGATTTTGTCAGGTACTCAGGAGTTTTTTGTCAACTTTTAGCTCAACTGCAAATTTGTCAAGAGCAGAAAAAGAGATGTTTGTGGGGTTTATTTATTTTTTTTAAATAGTGAACAGTAATGAATTACATGTAACCATCTACCTAGATAATCTATTTCAAAGCATTTCAAAGGAAAGTGTTTTAAATTATCTCTGATTTTGAAAGTTATGTTCCTTCTTTTTCAAATCACAACTGGATCTAATCTCTTCAGATATATGTTGCTACTCCCTACCCTATCCTCTCATGCCACCTCTATCATTTCGCTTTATTGCAATGACAGGTTGCTAATCATTTCTATCTTAAATTTCAAATTACAAATCCATAATGAAGCATTAAATTATGTGGCCTTATATTAGGGGTACTAAGTATGCAGATGTTTCATCAAGAAGCTAAGAATGAGCTACTGGGCAATCAAATTTTTGAATTTTAGGTACTAGGTAGAACCAGATCTTAAAATGTTGATTGCAGGGTTATACAAATTCACAAAGACTACAAGAACAGAAATGGAAATTGCCCTGATGTGATTATCATTTAAATACATCTATTCTCTCACATCAAGGAAAGATGCATGAAATGAATGTAATGTAATGAGTTTTCATTTCTTTGCTATCTGGGTATAAAGACAGGTAGCTTCACAGGAAGCCACAAAAACAGATATTGAAAGAAAAATTCTCTGACTGAATGAAGTTGCCTTGATTCAGGTCATAAAACAGTATATCTGGCTGTGGGAAGGGAGAGTTCACTGAACTAAGGCCTTGGCGTCCAGCCTAACTTCTTTGAATATTCACAAAATAAAACCTCAATTTCAAAAAATATGAGTCTCAAGTTCAAGGTAACAAGTTTATGTTTTGTTTTAAAATGCTGATTTCTGTGGTTGAAAGTGAAACTTCCCCAGACTTTACACTGACTTAGGAGCTCGAGTTGTATTAATCAGCATGTTATTTTCACCTAGAAAGGAACTATGTGAGGAGTCAGTCATATGTGCTAGATGAAGTCTATTGTTGATTTTTCATATTAGGTTTAATTATTCTCTATCACAACTGAGATGGATAGTATGTTTTCTGTTAGCATTAGCAGTGCAAAATCTTTATACAAACTGTTTATAAGAAGAACAGATGATACCATATATAATGAATTCAATGTGCATGAGAAGCATATATTATATTTTGCATGTTAAAAATCCATAGGAATCACATAGTACATTTTAATGTAACATTTTTGTAATAGTGCTCCTGCTGAACAAAGTTACTGAATGCTTGAAAAATTAATAAACTGCAGAGTAGTTACAATCTAGACAAAACTTCTCACATAGCTTGAATTTCTATTTTCTAAGTTACCTCTTGTTTATGTGTAAGCGAGAAAAAAAAGCGTGTAATCACTTCAGCTATTTTCTATAATAACTCAAGGAACAAGAAAGGCCTGAAAATTATTTTATGTTTTTCATTTTATGTCTTGATGTATAGGAGAGTATTTCTATATGAGGTAGCATTCTAATGCATCATACCTGAAGGCAGACTATATCAACAGCTGAAGACATTTTACTACAGAGTGATTCTGGGCTATATTTGCATGGCAGCCTTTCATTGCATTACCAGTTTTTTGATATCTTCCTATCTCAGCTGATTACTACCTCAGAGATTAGTTTCTGTTGCAGATGGGACCGAGAAGGGTACAACAGTGGCCTCAGAACTTCTCCAGGCAGTTTACTACAGCTCTTGCCTTGCTGACAGACACTAACAGAAGCAGAAAATCAAGTGTCTTTACACCAAATGTCTTTTTAAAAAAAGCGGGGAAAAAATCCAAAAATGAAAATAACAAAACACAAAACACAATAGCAAAGAAAAATAGAAAAATATATCCTATAAACACTTGTTAGAGTTCATATTCCCAGTACCAAGAAATAGGTTTAAAAAATGAATGTATGATATAAACCAACTCTTCAAACACTTCTAAATTAAACTTGATCATAAACAAGATCTTTCCTGGAACACACATACTATATACATATACAATACTATGAACTTCTGGACTTAGGAATACATGTCCCGGCTCATTAACTCCAGTGTCTGTGTGAAAACTGCAGACAATTGTGAAAACTGCAATAGAGAAATAGCTTTATGTCAATTCAGAGAACTGGGTCAGCATTTCTCCTGTGCAAACATACAAGAAGGAATCCATCCATAAAACTTGCAGATTCCACTTTATAGTGAAATTCAAGAGTAACTAGTAATGTCTTGACATTAATTTGAATAAGAATATGTTAGAAGGACCAGAATGATTACAATTAAGTTTTTCAGAATTTAAAGAATTTGCCATCATTAAAGGTCATAATATATTTGTGTCTGGATGGGACTATAGATTGCAGACTTTTCAATGTTTTAGTTTGAGATACGGCTCTATGACTCTGTGAATGATTACATGAAAAGCAAATATTATAACTTGGATAAGGTTATAGAAGTGTATTTGTATGCATTTCTGTGGGATGTTTAGTTTTGTTATGTATAGAGATCAGAGTAAAAAAATCACGAATATTTTGTTAAGAATGTCTTACCTTCATAGTAAACTTTAAATCCATGAGCACTAACTGCAAAGTCACTTGTCAAGCGCAGTGAAAATACAGATTTTGTACTTGTCACAGGTGGAGGAAGATGAAATCCTGTTAACCTAAGATATAAGAAAGCACAACTCATGGTTACTTGTTTGAAAAATAAAACTGTGTGTGACAGGCTGTTGTTCCTGAAAATATTTAATCATAGAAAGGACAAGTGCCTTAAAAGTATTGAGAAAATTATTTTTATATGATAACTGAGGAATACATATAAAATTTGATCTTCTTTCATGGTCACTGAACCAGGTATTTTACATCAGATGGAAAAAACTATATTTACTATAGATTATAGTAAGATATATAAACCGTACTTTAAAAATGGTTCAGATTATCAGTAGATGAAAAAAATAAAACAACCAAACAAATCACAAGCCACCAGAAAATTTAGACTCTTAAGGGTTATGTTCAAAAATGTATTGCATCATATAACTTACATGTTTCTGTTAAAAGTTGTAGTAGCTGAATTTTTCCACAGTAATATGATGATAGAAAAGGAACCATGATTCACTTTAATGAGGGAATTTAATATTATTTAAACTATACACTTTAGCCTCAGAGAAGAAATTTCTGATTTCAACTCAAAGAAGGCATCACTGTGAAAACACATGTCCATAAAGAAACCTCTCTTGCAAGGAATAACAGGGTGGTTACGGTTTGTGTTTTTGTTGTTACCTGTGTGTTTGGTTTTGTTTTATTCTATTAAAACCACTATATTTGAGACACAGATTAAAGGAAAATTTATGGGTACTCAGCACTGCTGGTAAGCTCTGCTGATATTCACTTCTGCACATTCTTTTCATTTGATATATGTATGATAACACTTAACTTCCTCAACTCTAGGAGAATAACCTCATCAGGGTTCATATCAGAACAACAACGCCCATAATATTTACCTGCTGAAAATGTGTAAAGAACAAGTTGAAGAATTTAGCTGTATATACACACCAGTGAAATCTAGACATACCTTTGGAGCCCAGTTAGCCATTTGTGGCAAAATGTCTAGTAGATAGGATGATTTGTTTTATTCATGATTGACATTAAAATTATTTTCATGTGTTTGTAAAGAAGCCCTTATTCTACATTTTACTTTGAATTTAGAACAATAGGAAAATTTAGATTAAAAGGGATCTGTGGAGGTCACATAGACCAACCTACTGTTCAAAGTGGTCTTAAAGTCAGAGTTAGTCCAGGTTGATCAAGGTTTACATTATACCTTTTCAGTTTTAGAACAAATTCTCTGTGATTTTTTGTTTGCTTTGTGTTTTTTGGGGTTTCTTTTAGCTTGGTTTGGTTTTTTGGTTATTTTTTTTTAATGCAGTTATGTATACAGGTTTATATATAATATAATATAAACCTATATATAGGTTTATATTAGGCTGGTCTTGAGCAAACATTAAAGAAGATGTAAGCTCTGATATTTTTACTGGAAGAGATTATATATATTTTTAATTTTGCTTGATATAATATGGCAAACATCAATGGTGTTTACTGATGTTTTAATGCATTTAGTGCTGCTTATTCTGAAATTCAGTCTCAGACTTCTTCTGAAATCACAAATTAACTGATAAGCTAAGTCCTGCCATTATTAGCATTTCTAGTCTCATCAGAGGGAAAGATATAGAGTGATGAGAAGCCCAGAATTCAAAAGGTCAGGAAATTATTTTGCTAAAAAAAATTGTAATTGCAATATCAGCATTTATTTAATGTTTTACTTATTTTTAGTTTTCAGACACTTTTAGATGAGTTCTACATAGCGTACCTGTAATTTACCATGAAGATTTTTTGCTGTGGGGATCTTGAAAAGTTTTGTAATTTTCTCTGATCACTACATATTGGGTGTCCTTAACAGTTACTCTAAATTAATGGGTATTCTATAGGTGTTTTCTCTTAAGCAAGCTTTGGAAAACAAAACAAAACCAAACAAACCCTCCTCAATACAATGGCCAATTTATGCCATTAGCTACAGTAATGACAGGTATGAAAGTCAAACGATAATAGTACTCACATTACCAGAAAATTGAAAAACACGATCAAAAGAAGTAAAGGCTCCTAAAATGGTATATATTCATATATTTATATGTAGGAAGTCCTCAGTGTGTGTGTATCTAGAAAGTTATTATTTTATTTTTCCTCGGCATCTTTATGAATAATGTCACTAAAAAAGGACTAAAAAATTTATATTAATATTGAAAAATTGAGAACTGTGTACAGAATATTTATGTTTTAGGAAATGCACTTTTTATTTTATTAAGAAGGTATATTTTTGTTCTATTAATAAAACAAGGTAATAAAATGCTTGTGTCTTCCAAATAGGCATATGCATAATTCTTTAAGAAGTGGGTATCAGTGCAATTTTTCCAATAGCTTGGTCATCAACCAATAAATACATTAATTTATTGGTAAGTATCAACACTTTAAAATAAGATGGCCTGATGTAAAACCAAAACAATAATTTGAATAAAACTTTAACTTGCATTTCACAGTAGGTCTAGCTGGCATCTATTTAGCTACTCAATGACTTAGAAGAATTGTGGGTGTATCGTATCCAGCAGAAAATACAGAGTTATCCCAAAGTATTTCATTTTATGAGCGGTACACAGGCACAGCTTAGATGGGAACTGGATTTGGAAAATGAACACATATGTTACTAGCGTAGTAAACATTACAGCTCCTCATGCAAAATAGATCATTATAAGACACCATTTGGTAAGATACCATGTAAGATACCGTTGGATACCATTTAACTTTCAGCAGTGGGCATTTCATAACCATCATTATGTTGCATTTAGTCAAAAAGTGTCGCTTGCGCCTTTTCTCGAGGCAGGAAGGCTGTGGGAGGGCGAGGTCCAGGCACGTCCCTTGTCGAGGCAGTCCCACCTGATTTGCAAATCCCCTCGCACACACCAGGCACTCCCTGCGAGGTGTGTGCAGGCAGGCACACACGCACGCACACACACAATCCAAGCAACCAGCAGAGACAAAGAGGCAGGAGGACCCCCCGCATTTAGTGTTCCAAGGTTTAATGAGACTCCACACTCGCAAGAGTGCAGTGACAAAGTGCCACGAGATAGCTTGTGCAGAAGATTTTATATGAGGGTAGAAAGGGGTGGAGAGAGCATCAGGGTCCAATGAGGTGAGGATCCAGGGGTGGAGATAAGGTGGAGTGACAGGGTTACATCCAATAGGGAAGGGAGAGGAGAGCAGAAAGGGAGCTGGAGCCAATGGGGAACTGAACAAGGGAGAACTTTCCAGAACTGGGGTAAGGGTTTAGGGATGATTGACAGAGGGATTAACATAAGAGGGTGTACACCAACCAGGAGATAAACCATTACATTAACTTAGGGGAAGAACCGTAAGGCAAAACCATAGCATACACGGAAGGGGGAGAAAACCTTAAAACAGTGGCAGTTTGATAAGCTTGTTTCTTTCATTCGGTTGCTGCACTTAAATTGATATGAAGAAATTCAGTGATTATATTTTTGGTTTAGTGGATGCAAAATTAATCAAAAATTTTAACAAATAAAAATTCAACATGCAAATATCATGCAGTAAAATACTACAGATTTTTAGAAAGACTAAAATGTAATTAATTCACTCTGACTATTGAAATAAACTAATACTTGAGTATTATTCATTGGGTACAACAGGACACTGACCTCATCACAAGTCTCATTTGTATTGTTAAACTCTACAAACTATCATAAGTGTTAGCTAGAATGGTTATTTATCATTGCCATTTATAATGAAACAACAAGCACATAATAACTGCAGGAGAGAGATGGCAGGTAAGCAGCAAAATACCTGCAAAATAATGTATGTGCATAGATCTGATTGTCACTTATTCAGATCAGTCACAACTAAATGTCTGAGTACTCAGGTTAAAGTAAAACTTTAGGTGGAACAATTATGCAAAACAAGCAGTCATCTCCTTAAGCAGATATCATATGCATATTAAACACATTTAAAATTTAAATTTCCTCTAGTAGCTGAGGGTTTTTTTATCTTCAGCAATTTTCCATCTTGCATTCCACTTGCATATTTCATTCTATTTGTATCAACTTTTTTCAAACCTAAAACACCAAATGGAGTTATTCAGGTGACTCTTTACTGCTGTTTTAGATACCATGAGGTATTTGAAACATCTGCACAGAGGTGGTAGATATGACATTGGACCAACATGAGATCCATGTGCTTTTGGAGGGATGGAAGCCAGGCAAGATTCCTTTGGGATTCTAGACGTGCCTACATGTCATATTAGGCTCTTCAATCGTCCCTTTATGGTCTACCTCTCTGGCAGAAAAAATTTATACTAGGACAGATGAGCTTGCTTCTTTTTTTTTTTTTTTTTTGTGGGATTTTCTGTTCCTTATCTTCTTTCCCTTTCTGCTTTTGAAATTAGGTTATTTAGTGTTCTCTGACCTCATAAAGAGGACCCATACATAACTGATACTGGCTTGGGTAGCCAGAAATCATGGGAACTAAAAGACAATGTCTACAGAAGTCTGAGAAGAAAATACACTTCTTTCTGTTTCAACTTCTAAAAAAAATTTTGAATTGTGACATCCTACTTGAGTATTTGATTTAGATGATACAGTTCAGCTACAGGGTGTTATCAAGTGCAGAACAGGGATACAAATTTGTAAATGAATACAGCACATATTAATGAATATATTTGCTTTGTTCTTGCTGGTGTGTCTAACAAGCTTGCCAGGCACCTAACACCTACAGGAAATGGACACATTATGTGTGTAATCCAAGCCTACAGATATTGCTGTCACTGTAGGAAAAGGTTGAGAAACATTATTAGTTATTCAAATTTTCTATGGCAGAAAGATCAATTGTTCATCCTGAAAAACTTACTGTATATAGAGATTCTACAACTCCAGTAGTAAATATGGTGAAATTAAAGATGATATATAATTTGTTTACACAATATGTATTCAGAATTTTGATGTTATTTGCATGCAAAATTATGATGCTTTGTAAAGTAGTTTCAGTAACATGAATCTGGCAATGCTTTTGCAATCATCTTACAGTATAAGAACGGAGAACAGAAACACTTATTGCCTTGGAGCCAGAGAAAAGGACATATGAGATAGGTGATTAAATTGCTCCAAGTAGACCCAAGACTGAGAAGAAGAAAATCATCATTATCATAATCTTTGACAAAGAATTAATCTTGCTGGTTTTTGCCATAACTACCTCATGGTGTCATCTCTATCCTCCCAAGGAAAACCAAAGTGGTTGAGGATCCAAAAGTACATCAAAAGCACCACAGAACACCACCAGAGAAAAGAGGTGGATTCTAGCAAGATTCTGTACAGTTTTAACTGAGTTTTTTTAAGCAATTAGTTACTTTGAGTATGAGTGTTAGTAATATTGTAAGCAGATTAGTAATAGTAACTGTTATACTCACTATTATAATTTTATGTGTTAAGGCTTCTTCATGAAATAAGACAGTTTTTTATTTAAAAGTCCTCAGATGTCTCTAAGTACTCAGGATGCAAGTACAGAAAATTTATTGATGTACAAATAAAGTTACTAAAGGATGTCTGTTTCCATGTGAGAGGCTAGTTTTGAAGGAATCTGTGTGTAATGTGTTTTCTGACTCCATCCTTATTTATTTATTTAGTAATGGAAAAAGTCAAAAGGAGTCTGAAACAAAATATTTTCTTATGTACACAGGAATTTCTAAGCATTCTGTCATCATTAATTCAAATAAAATCAATAAATTCTAAGAAATATTGATAATGTTTGAATCTATTTGCAAATTTGTATTAATATTTTTTTGGGTGGTAAATTATTGAAAATTACATAATGATTTTCTTTCAAACGTGTCATATACAGAGTGTGTCACCATGCCTCTTCCTCCTGTGAGTTACTATATTCCATCACGTGTTATAGATTCAAAAAAAGAAGGTACCTACAGTAAACAGTTGAATCTGTTTTTGGTTTTTAAGTATATTTTAAAGGACTACTATTCCAAGAATAATTATAATCTATTATAATCTCTTCTACTGTATTTTTTCAATCAAGTCTAACATCATTTTAAAAAGACAAATCATCTTAGATTTGTGGTTTCCAAGATTTTAGAGTTCTGACAGGAAATTTCTGAAGTTTGATCAATAATTTATTTTCTTCTTTTACTGTGATCCTTGTGATAAAACTTAAATCGTATATCAAGTGAACTTTAAGCTGCATGCTGAACGTTGAACTCATCAGCCCTTAAGGAAGACTAGATCCCAGTTTCAGGATCTAAATAGAGCAATCTTTTCATAATTGCAAGGTTAAAATTATGGAAAGCAATCTTGATCAGTCGTAAATAAGTGCTCCTAGATGAATTGTTTACTTGAGATTGTGATGTGATAAATAGGATTATTGTATTTCCTCATGGATCTTAAATATTTGCTGTTTGATAATTCTTTTAAATACAGAAATTAAAAAAATTTATTTTAACAGCTCTTTGTATTGGTTTGTTTTGTGTTCAGTTTCACAAAATTATAGCTTTTATACAGTGTGTTAGTGATTTTGAAAGAAAGTACATTTCCTCCAGAATATTTCAGCTTGGATTGGATAGTATTCAAAGAAATTCACCAAAAAAAAAAAGGATTTTTTAAGTGAATAGCAGTTTCACTTGATCTCAGTAAATTTTTTATCAGCTCATAGAAATTTTACAGCAGGAAGAGTTTAAGTCTAATCTGAAAGGTGTAAGAAATGTGTGTCCCAAATTCATGTAAAATGATGCAGAAACATAAAACATGTTAACTTGTCAATTTATTGTAACTTTAACTGTAAAATTCAAACGAGTATCAAAGTCCATCCATTCTCACTTTTAATTTGCTCTCCAAAGAACTGTTTATCCTTAATGTCAAAAGGAGAAGATGATTTCTGAAAAAGAATATGTATAATAAGCAAAATGCAAAATATAATATAAAAGTAGGTAAACTGAACTTTTGTATACCTTCATTGAGAATATTCCCCACAAATAAAGCCAAACTTTCTGAAGACAGCAGAAATTTTTTTCCATATTTAGCTGTCTACAGGAAACTGAAATATCTGATATTTTCAAAGAACAGATAAAATATTTCTAATTAGATTGTTTTTTCTTTTACATTATTGTAACTTTTTATTTACTTCCATCATGAAATTTTGGTCTCAATGATACCTATCCAAGCTGATAATCTTCAGAGAATATAATTCTTAAAATCCACAGTACACAAACAAATGAAACTGCATCACAAGTGGATTTTTCCCATTAAGCTGACTATAATCCTTCTACCAGTCATTTTATTTGCTAGTGTGTTCAGTAAGTTGTTATCTGTTATTTATGCAGACAGTACCAGTCAATACTTAGCAAATAAATGCATCTTAAAGTTAGTAAGCTGGGGTTTGGTCTTGTTGGACCACATGCTTATGAATTCATTATTAGCCACTTCAGTCCTGTCTGTGTGGTTTTGTATTCATATGCACTTCTATTAATTTTCTAAGTAGCAGATGATTAGATTTAACATCTGACTAGCCTGATGCTACACTGATTCAATTTCAATTTTAGTGAGATCTTTTGCCTGCCAGATACTTGCTTAACATTTTCCCCTAGCTCTAATTATTAAAAAAAAAAAAAAAAGCACTCAACAGAAGGGATTGCTTATTTGCATTTTCTAAGATAAAAGCATGATCTTCTCATCCAACTTGCTACTGCATTTGTTGTGATCAGCATCTACTCAACTAAAATAACAGCCTTCTTCAGTATTTTTTTCTAGACATAATTTTAGTTTTGTCTAATACTCATCAAATATTTGGTACTGGGGACCCCATTCCCTTACTTCTACATGTTACATCATTTTCTTATTTCGAATAAGATATTAAAGACAAGATGTGATTACTTAATGAAGTATGGATTTTAAATGTTTAATGTATCCAATCTGACATCCCATATTTTAGTTGTGAAATTTTTTGGTTGCCCTCTTTTATGGGAATGTAGAATTTAGCATCTATTTCTCTTTCAGTCTGTTCTGTGGTCTTTCTTTCCTGTGTCGCTTCCATAATAATTCAAGCATGTGTGCTGTTTCTGAGTGGGTAAAGTTAATTCTCTTCACACTGATTAATATGGGACTATGTTTTGTATTTGTGCTGAAAACAGTATTGGTAATACAGGGGTGCTTTTGTTCTTGCTGAGCAGTGCCTTTGCTGCTTCCTGTCACACTGGCAAGGGGGCTGGGGCAAATGGGAACCTGAGAGGAGACACGGCCAGGATAGCTGACTCTAAATGACCCAAGGGGTGTCCCACACCATACGGCATCATGCTCAGTACATGGAGCTGGAGAAGAAGGAGGAAGGAACCCAAGGGGTGTCCCTGGTGTTTGTCTTCCCAAGTCATGTTATGTGTGACAGAGCCCTGCTCTCCTGGAGCTAGCTGAACACCTTCCCACCTGACTACGGGAAGGAGTGAATTAATTCCTTGTTTCACTTTTCTTCCATTTGTGTCTTTGGCTTTCCCTATTAAACTGCCTTTGTCTCAATCTATGAGTTCTCTCACTTTTACCCTTCCATTTCTCCTCCCCTTCCCACTGGAGGAGGAGTGAGAGAGTGGCTGTGTGGTGCTCAGTTGCCAGCTGGGTTTAAACCACAACAGCATCTCTGATCTCTAAACAGCAAACTGAGCATCTACCAGTGTAAAGTTTCAAAAGCTCTGAAAACTCTTTAAATAGCAATAGCAGTCAGCCATAAACAGTAGTCAAGAGAAAAGCAAGGAAATATGCTTTTAAAAATAAATTATGTATTTCACTACCAAGATCTTTGATGAAACAAATTATCTTCTATGCCTTTAAATACATTATTTAAACATCAACAGTGCTTTTAAGTATATGAAAGAGTAATTTAAAAAATTATTTAAAAAAATAAAGTTACCTACAACTACTAACTACAAATATCTTTGCTTTTGAATAAGATCATGCACCTTTAAAGTGGTCCAAAACATATTAACCTATGTTTCTCCCCCTTCTTGGAAACTGAATAGTCTGTATTCCATACATAAAGGTATAGAGATCATTCAGTTTGAAGTATATCTCATGCTATTGGATTTCTATATCAAATTCCACAGCATAATGCTTGAGATGCAGATCTAATCATTTTAGCATCTTTTACTGTCTCAGTATCTCCTGCAAAGTAGCATGAATGCCACAAAATAAAGATTTTTTTCACTCCTGTTATGATATTCCCATGCAGTTTACTAATATTACATTAATCTTCCCAAATAAAAAAATAGAAAATTTTTCATATTGAAAATAATAAAAATATATGTGAAAGTTACTGAAAAAAGATTGCTTGGATATCAAAAATATTCATTCCACAGCACAAGGTAACAAAATATCAAACAACGCAGGGGCAGGTCTGAGGTCAGCCCAGGTTGTTCAGGGCTTTATACAGTTAAGTCCTGAAAATCTACAAGGAAGGATGTGGCCCAGCCTCTATGTGCAGGCAGATCCATTCCTTAACTGTTCATGAGACAAACTATATCAGATTCAAACTATCCTGTGTGATAATAGCCTCTGTCATCTCATCTAAGTAACAGACCTAAGTGATCACAAATACCACAGGAGACATGACATTGCAATTCTAACATGCTTACTCTGACAACACACACCACAGTCAGAAAGTGCTGTTCCCCCAGTTAAGGAACAGGTCCAAAGAATTAGATACCAGGATGCAGGTTTGTTTTAAATGCCCTAATCTCTGTAGAGAGACAGTTCTTTTTCACAGTCCTTAATCTAAATAAAGAAACATAGAAAACTTTGGGTTGTAAGGCATCTTTAAGGGTTATCAAGTTCAAGTCCAAGTCCTCCACAATAAGTAGGGACATATTCAACTAGATCATGCTGCTCAGAGTCCCATCCAATCTTACTCTGAATATTTTCAGGGATGGGGCATCTACCCTACATCTAAGTTTCTGAAGATTTGAGATTCCTATATCTAATCTGATGGATAACATCAGTATTTCCATGATTATATATTTGTGATGACTCTGTTAACTGCCAGAGTAAAACTAATTTCCCATTAACTCTTCAGTGCCTTTTCTCACATCCGTATCTACTCACATCCATCTATGTACCCACCAATGCAACCATGCCTTTTTGACCTTTGAGCAGAAGAGACCATATCCTAATAGCAAGTTCCAAAAATGCCAAAGGCTAAAAAGTCAAGAAACAATAGTAGCTAATCCAAGAGAAATCAAATAAATTCTGATGGTTTGGATCACACAATCACTCATGCTGGCAATCAAGTCACTCATTATATACTCACACTTATTAATTAAATTGAAAAGTTTCAAAATAAAGCTGGTAAGATGAAGTTCAATTACCTTGTTGAACTAGTTCTTTAATTAATCCAAAGGTTTAAAAGTATTCAGAAAAGGATTGGACATGTAACTAATAAGTAAATTCAGAGTTCAGCAATATATCAGTGACAGAGTTACTAGAGATTTAGGAGGGATATGAAAATCTCATGATTCAATAAACCAATCAATTTGTAGGCAGTGAATTAAACTGAGGCTCTGGAAGGTGTAAATTTCATGTGTGCATTGGGTTCAGGTGTCAAGATTTCGGTGGTAGGGAAGAGAGTGAGGAGAGGCCAGGGGTTGCCCTGCACTGGACACAGCGGATTCCAGCCAGCTCCAACGGACCCACTGCCGAATGCAACTGAGTCCATCAAATAAATTGGTGGCACCTCTATGAAAGCAAAATTAAGAAGGGGTAAAATGCTGCACAAGCACTGAGGAGTGAGGAAAAAGGCATGAAAGACAGACCTGCAAACGTCAGTGTCAGGGAAGGAGGAGGAGATGCTCCAGGCACTGTAGCACAGATTCCCATGCAGCCCATGGAGGACTGTGCTAGAGCATGTATCCACACTGTAGCCTGTGAAGGACAAGATCAGGTGGATATTCCCTGAAGTAATTGCAGCCCATGGAAGACTCAGGCTGGAGAAGGGAAAAGTGTGAGGAAAAAGAAGCAGTAGAGGTAGTGTTATAGTGCAACAGCAACACCACATTCCCCATCTCCTCTGTGTTGCACAGGCAAAGGGGAATAAATGAAGTTGAGCCTGAGAAGAAAATAATGAGGATGTATGAAAATGTTTTAGCTAATGTCTTTGTTTCTCACCATCCAGTTGCCTTTTTAATTGGTAATTAATTAAATTAATTTTCCCCAAATTGTTTCATTTTTGCCTCTGACAATGTCCTGGTTTTGGCTAGAATAGAGACAATTAATTCTATCCCAGCTCAAACCAAGACAGTAACTGGTAACTGATCTCTTCATCTTTATCTTGATCCAGGAATTTTTTTCATCTTATTTTTCATCTTGCTGTCCATTATGGAGGGGGACTGATGGAGTGGCTGGTGGGCATCTGACAACCAGACAAAGTCAACCCAACACAAACTCTAACGTTCTTTCTTACACACCAGTTCAGAACAAACACCTTTTAAGAATCAGGAGTGCATTGGAAAGGGATAACACTTCTCCACTGAGTAACAGACTATTAAGTTTGAATCTCTGTAGAGTTTATGTTTTTGGATGTGCTTGTGTGAATTCGTGTGTACATGCTGAGAAGTTAATACAGGTGTTGAATTACAGTTGCAAGTACTGCAAGTACCTGCAACATCCTGGTAAAGTTCATCCAACCTCTGGTCTTTCAATTTTCCTTCCAAGGAAGCAGTTATTTACCCATTTAATCAGGAAGAAAGCAAGAAATGTAAAGGCTTCCTTAAAAGTATTCCAATTAAAATATGAATTGAAGTAACTCCTACAATTTCTATGTCTATTCAATTGGTTTTAAATAAGTAAACAGAATTTGTCTTAATAGTCTATAAAACAAAGCAATATCGATTCGGCAGAAGTGGCAAATTGGGTTCAAGTTTTACTCTCACTGAAAATGGTAATAAAAATACCTTATACTTTATTCAACAATTCATTAACAAATTGACATATGATTTATGAACTAATTTACTTTTGTCAAATGATAATTTTTCCCTGTCAAAATGCAGAACTGCTCATGCAATCTATTATTTTAAAATAATGATCACAGGTCAAGACTGAACATTGTTAATTGAACAGCTGCTTTGAACTAAACAATAAAGTACTCATCAGGTTCTGGTATGATCATTACCTTCTTTACAAAACATGTTTTTAGAAACTGCCATCATCCATTATCAGTGTAAAGCTTTTTATTATACAACTCTCCACTTTTTTCTAGTATCAGAAATGGAACAGACTATAAGTTATTATCTTTCCTATAGCAGTCAATTTATTTCAAAACATAAAAATATCAAGAAGAACTTCAAATGATAATAGGAAGAACTAGATATTGAACTACTGTACAAATAGTCTTTAAAAATCTGTATAGTGTGGATTTCCCTACTTCTTGGATAGAAAACCTGATGAGAACAAAACCTATCAAAACAATAACTTTTACAGCACTTGAAAGTATCCTCGGTCCTTAAAGCAACTAGAATTTTAAAAAAATATAAAGCAAGTGGTATATATTTTTATCCTCATGCAGGAACATTGTGACAATATAGTTTATTGTCCTCATCTTAAAGCTGGATAAAAATCTACAGTACATTTTAGCAGATCTTGGAGCTTTCAAAATACCAAAGGAGAAGAACCTGTTCCTTCCAGTTTTCCCAGAGTTCTGACACTGACTTCACACTGGTTCTAGTGATTTGCACACTTCTCTCTGATTTTTTTTTAACCACCCCGATGAAGAACTAATGTTTTAAAAATAAACCCAAGTCAATTCAGTTAGCAAAGGGAAGCATATCTGCAAAGTGATGCGCTTAATGAGTGCCAGAGCCAAAGTCAGAGGAACATGGGAGACGGATTTGCTTCTGTGAGTGACAACAAGCTTTTAGATCAGTTGGACTATCTTTTGTAACTTTGCCTTAATGTGTGAAAATAGCACAATATGGAAAGGAGAAATGCCATATTTTGCTTATCACCGTTGTAGGTGCCAGGAACTTCCAGAACAGCTTCGGCTTATACTAAATATTCTGTATCATTTTGGAATTCATCCATGAGCAAAAGGATTGTGACATTATCACTACACATGTTATTTCTGTTCTGGTACAGAGATAAATTTGTAGTAGCAGGGCATGTGAAGGAGGAAAAACTATCTGCATATATTTCAGAATCTTTGCTTTTAATATTAAAAATTCGGTCTTATAATATTGAGTAATGACAACAAATAGAATAAAACCAACCAATTCATCCGCCAAGTTAGCAGCAATAGCTAAAACAAACAAAACAAACAAACAAACAAAAAAGAAACCCATGGACTTTATTTCATTCGTTTTCTTCCAGAAAACTTTGAGTCAAAAACAACCTAGTTTTCTCACAGGTCCCTGTTCACTTTAAAGGAGACCATATAGGCAGAGTATGAAGGAAAGGGCAAGATAGGGAAGAGAGGATGCTAGAGTAAAGGTGTCTCTCCTCCAACACTCGACATGTCTATCTTTCTGCTTAGAGGTTTGGAGCATATGATTGTTCAAGGCAGAGCCTGTATCCACTGCAGTGAAGACATAAGTATGAATAAAGACTTTTTTTTTGACCACTCTGGTGAGAAATTAAGCTCTGAATTTCCTATAACCATTCTGAAATGCCCTTGGCAGTGGGGTGGGTACAGAAGCAACAAAACAGACAAACAAATTAAACACAAAGTGGAAGATAAGAAAACCAGGATAAAATAGAAAATATTTTACATTTACAGATCTAAAATTCTGAAAAAGACAGATCTAGGAAAAAGATTGTGGCACGTGAGAAGCTATTTATCCCATCAAACCATAAATGTGACTCTAGAAAAATCTTTGTGTAGGGAAAGAGAGTAAAGATGGCTTAGGGAAAGAAGAAGATTTCTCAGGCCGCTTGGCCAAGGTAACACAGAAGTAAAACAAAGACTGCTTAGTTAAAGCAACAGGCAAGTGAAACAAAGGCCGCTCAGAATGAAGGAACTAACACAGTATAGTCAAAACACAGTCACGGTAAAAGAGAAGTAACATTGTTTCCACATATAGCAGGAAATATGGAGCTATCAGTACAAAAAATATGCTAATGGTTGAATCTGAGCATATCTTAATATGAAAGGCTTATAAAACTCAAGAACACATCACTATTGGTTGAGCCGCTGCTTAAATATTTATGTAAACATGCGTGGTCGATAGTGATTTGCTAACAATTATGTAATCTGTTTTACCATTGGGTAGGATACCTTGCTAACTATTACTAGAAATATTATAAAAGACTAATGTATACAATAATAAACAATTCTGAATGATTCTGAATGATTCTGAATGATTCTGAAACGATTCTTACTTTACCATTGTTCTGGGATCCGCAACCATCTGACCCATACCCCGTGTCTTTGTAAACCCAGTGAAGTAAAGGGTTCTAAATTAATGTATCTATTGCATAAGCACAATGAATATACAATATAAGTGTAAATAACATAAACATGTAATTTTCAGTCTCATGGCAGGTAAGTAATTAATTCCATATTGATTACTACATATGAAATGTTGTAGCAAAACTTCAAGTGGGAAAATGAAAAGCATTTTTTAAGAAAAGGACACTTGAGTTTAAAATAGAAGATAAGGTCCCACCTCCAAGGAGAAAAATCTAAATTAAAAATTTGGACTTGGAAAATAAAGATAATATAACAGAAATGTGTTAGGTATCTTATTCTAACCTTCATTTCTTATAATCTTCTTGCAACTGACCTAATAAGAAGAAATATTTCCAAAATTAACAAAGAAATACTAAAATAATTTCAAGAAGGAGACTTTCAAAGATTCTGTTACTTTTGCTGAAACCAGATAAGAAAATGCCACTAGTGTTTGTCTCTGTATTTAGGATTGGATAATAGCTATGTGCATATAAAATGTAGATCTGTAAATAGTTATAGGACTGCTAGTTCTGCAAATAGCATTTGCCTTTTAATAAATGGGTTTAAATAAAAATAAATTTATAACAGAAATATGAGTCCACCTAGTTGACCTTTTCTGCAATCATCAAAGGATAGGTTAGTCTGCAATACCTTGATTCCATATCAGAGCCCTGTTGACTGGCATTAACAGAATCAGATAGTGGAGTAAACAAGACTTTTAAGGGAAGTAATCATTACTGCAAACAGGATCTCTCACAAACAGGATGAGTTAGCTACCCACATTTCATGCCAACATAAGGAGTCATAGTTGTTACTTTTTACTACTGTCACTGATAAAGACAGTAAAAAAAAAAGCCTATACAGGATGTTTCAAACTTTTTCATTGTCCC
This sequence comes from Atrichornis clamosus, assembly GCA_013400975.1. NCBI lineage: Eukaryota > Metazoa > Chordata > Aves > Passeriformes > Menuridae > Atrichornis > Atrichornis clamosus. Next base: position 20,437 of record WBMZ01006826.1, on the reverse strand, counting down.
GGCATTTTTTGGATACATGATTTATAAAAATGGCTTCTTATAAATATGACTTCTCCTGAGTCACATAATGCAAAATGTGAAATCAATTCAAAATTATTCTTTGGAGATAATACACTTAAGACAGCATACAGTGATCAGGGGGTTTTAGAACATTCAAAATTGGTCCTGCTCTGTACCTTTCTTGAAATTTTACCTTTGAATTCAATACCAAGAATAATTCACCACTACTCTAAATACCAATCTGAAAAAAACCACTTTGTTTAAGAAAAGACATTTTTTTGTTAAAAAAACCCAACCAAACAAAAAGCAAAATAAATAAATAAATTTGCTTGTGTGCTGAAGGTTATAATTATTTCAAAAAATGTAACTCCTGGTTTTGATATGGTTTATTTATAGCTTACTATCAGTTAAAAAATTCCTTAGAGCTGCGACTCATAAATCAGAGTTAAGAACCACTGCCATATATATGGATCACATTAGCATAATAATGAAATTTGGTAGTACAGCATGTTGATCAATAACCTAGTGCAGTTCTAAACAACATGAAAACAATGTACACAAATAATACACTGGGAAAAAAAAACCAATCAAACAAATCAGACTTAATTTCCCTAGACAGCCATCAAGAAAATTTTAGATGCAGAAAGATTAAACTTACTTCACCCAAAATACAGGACAAGAGAAAAGGTTTTTAAAACCTCCACACAAAACTGAAAAAAACATGTCAAATGTAATTCCAAGTTTCAATATACCCAAAGATGAAAGCCTACCACAATATTGCTAATTACAGGTGCAAATACTATGACAGAAATAGAAACTTGTCTAGAGTTTTTGTAGTTGAAGAATTTTTGTAATTTTGTAATTTCATTAATTTAGTGAAATCCTAAACAAAAAAAGTGATCTTCAAAAAAGCTAATTCACAGATAGAACTACAAATAGGAAATGGTTACGTCACATAAGAAGAGTATGAGATGGTGATTAATTAGGGTAGTTTTAGAAAGGTAGGACGGAGACAGGTAAAACAGTTTTATTGAGGCGTGTGCAATGGAATGGAATGGAATAAGAGATAAATTGTAGAAAATGGTTTGATAGTGAAAGTAATATTATGAAAAGAGGAAGTTACAAATACATTCAGTACTTATTTTTCATGTGAAACCCGAGTCAAATCCATTGTTTTCCATTTCAACTTCAGAAAAGAGAGATATCTCCATTTTAATTTTTTGCCTTCTCTGTAACCACAATTATAGAACTTATAATACACACACTGATAATGAGACTTTTTCATAATATTTACATATGGAAACATAGTACCTTTTTATAATGCTTTCTACAGTATTTCATTTGGGAAAAAACTTTAACTCATTTCCATAGTGAATAATATTATTTTTCATATTTCTTTATATTTTGGTGAGTCAAGTTTACTCATTTTTTCTATTTTTTTGCATGTGCATGGAGGATTTAATGATGTTTTTACATTTTAAGTATTTTTTTCAATTTTGTATTTAAATATATATTTACTTCCTATATTCATTTGAAATCACAGTGGAAATAAAAATAATTAATAGAAACTATTACAGCCATGATTCTTTTTCACATGGTCTGGTATAACATGTTTACAATGGCACTGGGACTAGGCAAAGAATATTTTTGCAATTATCAATAATCAAATGTCTATGAAATAAATTACCTTGATTAGCATGTCTCTGTGACTTTTTCATCCAAGTTATACTTATGGAGTTGGATTATCAAGCACCATAGTATGTAATAAAGGCAGTAATCTAAGAAATTATTTAGCTTCAAATTAGTAAAAAAACCCCAAACAACACTGACTTAATTCTAGGTTTTGCCATGGTAGAAAACTTGTGTCATTAGTTTCTATTTGAAAATTGTGTCCTTTAACACATACTGTTTCCTTCAAACTGTACAAATCTTTTTGGAATTTATTGACAACTGCAATACTGCAGTATATGAAAATGTACAGTACAGAAGTAGCCTAAAAGTACAGTTGTTGTCACCACTCAAGGTGTTTCCATTTTTGTATGTGTACAGTTGTACAGTTCCCTTTGGAAGTGTATATTCTGCAATTTCCTTTACAGCATCTATGTCCTCTCATTCCTCTCATATCTCACTCGTTACTTACTAAAGCTTCTCTCCATTTTTTTTTTCATATTTGTGTGATAAAAGACAAAAGTTAAAGATTATATGTATATGTGCGATCTCTGCACAACCTCCTCAGTGTTGTATTCGGTATTTATTAGTTAGATCATCACACTAGGTCCTCTTCATTTCACTTTTTCCAGCACCCAATATTCCACCCAAAAATATGAGCTCCATTCTTTGTGCATAGATGCTGGTTACTCTAAAGAAGCTTTCTCATCAACTTTAATCACCTTGTAAAAGAGTGTTAGAGAAATGTCCACCTTCAGGCTTTGACAATAGAAGTCTTTATTGGTTTCTTTCAGACCATAGTTAAGAATGAACAGCATTTGTCCAAGAAAAGGTTCCTTTTTTATAGGATTAGAAAACCTCAGTTAAAACTTAGTCTAGTTAGATAGTTTTGGTATGGTGGTTATATGGAAAGTGACTTTAAACTGTAAGCAAGAAAAGCAAATCTATTTTATCTTAGAGGAAATTCTAATACTGTTTAAAACTGGATAAAATGTACTTTTGTCTGAGTGCACAGTTGTTTCATATTATAAGGCAGCAAGATTTAACTAGCAAAATTACATCAGTCCTTTGTATATGTGTTACAGACATATAGAATCTAAGTTTCATATACACCTTGAAATGTAGATGTGTAGTGTATATGTTTTACAATGCAAAATGGAAGCATTTATTAATGGAAGCATATTAGACTATATAAAAAATTGTATAAATTCATTACAGAATTTTTTGTAAATCCTAACGAAAAAGAACTGACATCAGATTTAGAGGTAATTTTTTTATGCTACTAACCCTTAGAAGGGATATCAGGGGGCTTTTTTGGTTTGGTTGTTTGGGGTTTTTTTTGGTTTGGGGTTTTTTTGGTAGGGAAAGTCACTCATCCATATCAACATATTAATGGATTTCCAGTATAAACTTGTTCTTAAGTAAATAATTTGGATAATAAAATATTCTTTTCCAACTGTGCGATGTAACACTATCTGTAGGAGTCACTTTTCAGCAACAAGCTATCACAATCACAATTTAAGACAAATATTAGAGAGACAGGGAGAAAAGTTCTCCAGGTCAAGCCTTAAGCCTGATGTTTACTTCATTCTAATTAGTGTATATGTAAATACACACACACACACACACACACACAGAGACACACTCATATTTGCACAAACCCTCAAAGGTTTCTTTTGGCTTTCTGCAGACATACCAGTTAAAATAGAATAGAAATAGTCTATTCATATAGGAACTAAAAGTTCAGGGTTTAGTTTAGTAACACTGTATGGTTGTTCCAGATATATTCTGATTCAATTATCAACTTTATGAGGTATTTTTATTGATACTGCCAACTGAACAATACAAGGTGAATTTAACAACTGGTTTAAGAGTTACCTTTCTGTCATAAACAGGTCTAACAGTTAGACAACCCTGTAATAGAATGAGCCTTTCCCATAGACTATAACTTTCTGGGCCAAACTACTACTGTGAACTATCATTCTTTTCCTCTTTTATAACTGAAATATAGGTGGAAGACTAATGGCCACAGACTGCGCTGGCATGCTCTGTTAGAGCGTCATATATATGTGTCATCCATAAGTGGCCTCCATAACAAAAGCAACTTTTCTTCCTAGATTGTTTCAAATGCCATAAACAATTTAGAAACACAAGGAAAAATGAGTAAGTAACATTTCTTTTTCTCAGAAATGACCACACTCATCTCCCTATAAAACTGGTATGTGCACTCTTCATATATAGTTAGTTACCAGTTAAAGCTAATTACCAACTTTTTCAAAGAAGATACACAATAAATCTCAAAAACTGTAAAAGAGGATTTTCTTTCATTACATGAGAAGCAAAAAAGCTAGTCCAATATCATTCAGCTACTTAAAGTAACCAAACTGGCCATCCAGTTTAGAGAAAAATATTCTATGGAAGGCTGATAATGGGAAAGTCTCTTCTTAAGGCCAGTTAGTAGAAAGTTAGTTTCACCTACAAATATAACCAAAATACTAGTTTGTTGCTTAAGTTTGATTTAGTTTGGCTTGGCTTTCTTTGGGTTTGGGTTTGGTTTTGGTTTTAAATCCTTACCATTTAACTTTAGATTTCCTTGCTAGCTAACTGTTTTTTCCTAACCCGCAAAAATCTTGGGCATTTTGCAGTAATGTAAGCATAAATTCAAGAGACAAGTGGCACCTTGTCTGAGTAAGCGCATTCTTTTATCAGTTTTCATTCTCTACCTTTCTCTCTCAGTGAGAGTCTAGACATTTAACATCATATCAAAATATTCCCAACAGTTTAGAACAATTGATATGTTCTTTCAGCTTGCATTTATAAGCACAATACCAAGCATTTTATTGCTTCAATGTATTTTTTTCAGTAAGCAAACTTTTCAGATTGAAAAAAATCTCCATTTAAATGTCTTGTATTCTCAGAATCCATCTCAGAGCTTAATATCTATTTACCATTACATTTCATTCTGTTATATTTCTTTCAATTATCTGTTTCTCTTATATACAAGTTTTTCTGTATTTATTGCTGTATATCCCTACTGATTTTCAGTTCAACGTTCTACATACCTTCTGTTCACCCCTTTGCAGTTTTTATTTTTTTGTTCCTGCAATGAAAATTGTATTATTAAGATTAATTCAGTTCTGATAACTGTCTCATCATCTTTGCTTTGCTTGCTGGTTCATGGTGCCCTCTTAATTTCTTTTAATTGCCATTTTCCCCTCCTTCATCTGCACTGGTATTTGTTCCTGTTGCTTTCTGAATCCTTATCTCCTTACTGGTTTTTTTCTTTATACCTTTTTTTTTTTTTTTTTTTTTTTTTGTAAGGGGAGAATGACATCCTGTTTGGTTTTGTTCACTAGACCCTAAATTCTCAAGAGAAATTCCATCCTTTCTTCTCTTTCAAGGTAAATAATGGAGAAATCTAGAGAACTGTGGAGCAGTTGAAATAAAAATCAGTGTGATAAAAGGCTTGAAGGTGTTTCCAAAGTGGTGAATCCTTAATTTGATCCTAATCAGCTCCCAGTATCTGCTTTGATTTAAAATTTGGACAGAAAGTGAACGATGATGACAGAAGAAAAATGTGTATTCTTAGGGCATAATAAACAGTCTGAGCCAAAAGAAAACAGAGCTATGGTTGACAGTGGAAACTTTTTGAGGTACAGTAAATGGTCCATTTTCTCCCTATCAACAATTCCTGGTCTACATCAATATCCAAAAAGATATAAACAGGTGAGTGAAAAAGGAAACTTCGCAAGTTTCACTTGTCAAGGTTAGCTGTGAATGAAGACTGCAAATATTCCACTCTGACATGTATTAAAGCCTAAATAATCAAATAGTCAAAGAGATCTTGTCTCTGTCAGATTTAATCTAGAACCTCACAGAGTTGACATTTTTTCTTCATATCATTAGTACTGAGTCTGCTAATTTGAGCAACTGCTATATTAGTAGATGTAAGGTACAGAATTAACTTGGACTTAGATACTCCAACTGATGTTTGACATGGCAATAACCTAAAAGAAGTGATAACATACTCAGAAAGGGTCTTTGTATGGTTTAAGTAAATAATGAGTTGTTCAAATGAGAAACAACTTACAAAGAACACGCATGAAGTAAAATGGAGCTACATACAATGAGACTTGGATTCAGGAAGGAGAATCAACACACCTTTGTGGCTTTTTGCCCAGACAAGACATTGGCACTAGCTCTGGACAGCCTGCACTATAACTTGTATTACTGTAGGTCACTTAAAGGGAAAGGAAGTGGGAAAAGGTAGAGCAAATACAACAAGTCTTAAAGTCAGGACTGTAAGTGCAAATTCTGACACAGCAGAAGTGGAGGAAGAAGGAGGCAAAAGCAAGGCAAAAATGTCTGTGGGAGTTGGCCTGTGGTTTTGATGAGAATTAATAAGAGAAAGATTGGAGCGCTTGCTCCAATAATAATATATAGCAAATATACAAAAATAAATAATAGCATAATAGTTTCCCACAAATTAAGGTAAGGAGTTTTGCTGGGAGATAGCAAAGGATCTAACAAACATATAAATATTCATAAATAAATATGGATAAATTTCTAAGGACCAGAAGAAGGAAAAAGTTTGAGTCAGAAAAAAGGGTTACTGTAGCTACCAGGGTGCATTAGTTGATGCACCAATGTTTGCAGAATAACCTAATAGCTGCCTGTTTGACAAAGACTAATATCTGTTAAAAGGAGAAACACATATGCAGAATAGTTAGAATAAGAAATGCAAAAGCAAGCAGAGCTATTGAATGCAGTCACTGGAAGTTTCTGCTAGTGCCAGCATGTTCTTTTGCTAGCCTCCTTTCTTCACAAAATTTCTCTAGGATAATATTGACAATTTAGCACATGTAAGATGCAAATTATAATTCTTTCACTTTAAAAATAGCAAGCTTTAGAGGCAAAATCTACTCTTCCAGAAATATATTTTTCCCATTTTAAAATTGGTAATTGCTAGTGTTTTACTTAATGCTATTCATTTTTCAAGTAAGAGCATAACATTAGTAAAGTATTCTTGATTTTACTTTAGATTTTGTTGTTGGTTTGGTTCAGTTTTTATTAATCCAATGTCCTGAATGTTTTTCAATAAAATTTTAGATGTAGAGAAAAGGATAGGTAATTCTATTATTTCAACACTATAATAATAATAATAGTTAAAAAATTATTAAATTCTTCATAGAAAATATACCTTAAATTTGTGACTGGTTTTGAGCTAAAACATGTTTATGTTGTCAGTAACATCTGGCACATTTATTATGGAGAGACAGGTATCTGAGAATGTTACCAGGCCAGGAGCAGGCTCTGGTGGGGTGACAGAAGGGTGCTCAACCCACCCACATGGGTGTTCTCTCACCAGCCGGGGAAAGCACTTCTTCTGCCCCTTCTGGGGTCCTCTAGACCACTGAAGCAGGTCCATCTCCTGTGGCACAGCCAGGCAAGCCAGTTTGGCTTCTTCTTCCTGCATGTCTGATGGTTTTCCCTGTCCTCTCTCCCCAAAGCCAAGTAAACAGCCAATTCACCTACCTGCCCCTGTAACAGTATTAATATGAATGAATATTAAGGATTTATTGTAATTTTACGTATTTTGACACTCGGGGTTTTTTTCTGCTCTTACTTCCTTGGACCAATTAAACTAATTTTATTTTTATAGTCAGTATGAGTCTCTTTGTTTAGTACCAAATTCAAACCTTTGGAAGTACTAGAGTAAAGAGACAATACTAAATTGTATTTAACACTAAGATCATCTTGAAATTTTAAAGATCTACTTATTAATCTACTGAAAATGTTTTTTTCTCTTCAAGGAGAGTAAATGTTAAAAATGTAGGCATAATCAGGGAGTCAAATGTTTTAGGAGAGCAATTCACCAACAGAGAAAAGGCAGTGGATGTCTCCAGTAATTTCAGTTAATTTCTCTTATTCAGCTCATCAGCACTGGTCAGCTAACCTGTACATTTGATTCTTGGTGGCCTCAGCAGGGAGTGTAGATGAAAGGATGATTTATATTTCTTAAATACAAGAGATTAGACACTATGAGTATTAACTCCCCTTTTAAACACTATGTTTAAAGCTCCCTTTCATTCAAAGTTCCTAAGAGAAAATTAACCACGAGTCACTAGAGAAAAGATTTTAATATAATTAAATCTTTGGACACAGTGACGTTATCAGCATGTAAAAATATCTCTGTAGATACTGATCTTGAAGGCTCTCAAACAAGGAAAATATATATTTATTAAGTGATCAAAAATTCCAGTTTGTGCCAGTTTCTCACACCTCCACTTCTCATGATTTTTAAATAAACATATTCATACTTCTTTTCACTTAGGCAGAAAAATGAATAGCTGTCACAAATTGATTATACCATTTTTCTAACAGTGAAGCTTTCCAAACTTCCATACCATGTCTGTCCTTTCGAAGACACACATGATGGAATTTTCCAATGATGTTTACCAGAATATTATGGTAGGCTAATAATTTTCTAAATAATGTTATTTTTAACTTTGGAAAATATATAGTTTTGGCTACTAAAAAATTTTTTTTGGAGCATAAACATATGAAAGATTACTTTAGTCCACACAAAGAGACAGAAATATATTGGATTATATGCTTCAATTTAGCCCAGTACAATCGCAGAAGAGATGCATTTTATTTCTGTTTAAAATAGATCTGAATTTATTTCATTGATTTCAATGCAATGCTAATTTTGCGAGGAATATTTAACTGCCAATTAAATCTACTGGTTAAATTAATTAACTGGTTAAGTACTGGTAAATTTGAAAATACATTCCCTTGGAACTGTGAATAGAGCTTGGGTATATGATCACATTATTATTCAAATACTTAAAGCTATTTTGAATATTACACTGCAAGCTGGGGCAGATAATTAGAGAAAAAAACATTTTAGACAATTATTGAGTATGATACCTCTATTCAAAATAGCATTCAATTGTAAGCACCTAACTCCTTAGTTAAAAAAAATAAAAATACGAACACACTTTTTGGTATTTACTGAGAGTATATTATGTATTATGCTCAGAAATTTCTTTTACAAACAAAGAAATAAAAAATATTTAATCCAAGTTGCAAAGTAAAATAATTGCAAGGAAATACCAGGATTCGTGTTGCCATTCTCTCATCCACCTACATAAACACCATATCACTGCCACAAAGCACATGGTTTAAAATTAATCAGGGTTTTCATGTGACTTTTCAAGGAGTGACATGAAAAGTATACAATGAAGAATTCATATAGTTAGCTTCATACCTTTTGTTTTAAAGGGAAGTATTAAATAATTTTCTCCCAGATTTTTCCATGCACCGTCAGGACTCTGAGGATAGCAGTAACCCTTCCTGGCCCTGACAAGCCTCAGCTGCTGGGACTCCCACCCAGCCCATGGTTCCTGGCACTCTGTTTCAACCCTGCTACAGCTCTGTCCCTGTCCCTGCCTCCTGTATGAGCCTCTCAACGCTCCTCTGGGGGAAGCTTGGCTGGCCCTGTTTCCTTTTGCTCAGAGCCGTGCTTCCTGGAGGGACCCTGGACCGGGTTCGTTGCTGGCTGAGGAGGGTGCTGTGTTGAACCCCGTTGTTGGACCCTGTTAAAGTCCCAGCTCTGCCCTCCATGGTCAGCCCCTGCAGGACTGTGCCCTGTCCGTGAGAGCACAGCCTCAGTGGGGTCTTCTTGGCTCCTGGCTTGTGCCCTTTGTGGAGCAGTTCTTTCCTTGCCACTCCCTAAGATAAGGCCAGTACAGTGAATTACTTACCAGTTGCACTAAGGACTATTTTCATAACGTGCAAGAGGTATCATCAGATGACCAACTGGCTTTTGCAAAGCAGTTGATTTATGTGATATTTTATTGGTTCAAACATACCTTCTGCTAACTTCATTAAAGCATGGGATTTCTTATCACTAGTACAAACAAAACTCTTTTTTCTCAAGCTGGGCATTCAGAAAATTGAAAACATTATCAGTTTAGCTGAAATGATTCATCTAGTACCATACAAAAATAATGTGAAAGAAATTTTGAAAAAAAATGGAACACGAGTTTTAATCTGGAAATGCAACACTTTCATTTAGAATAGCAGTTGAAAGTATTATCTGCTTACCAAAATAAGGTCTATAAAACATTTTAAAAACCAATCATAGAAAAACAAACTCTGATTTTTTTTCTTTTTTAGAGGGGAGTTAGCTATATAAATGTGATGAAAGGGTACACAAAAATCATAATATGCATAGGAAGGGCAACAAGAAAGCTCTAAAAATAGGTGGTGTCTATGACCCAGAAATACTCCCAAATATGAAATTTTGCTGAAAGCTTGGTTCAAATACAGGAAGTAACACTGTCTTTCTGCAAACAAACTTTTTGTAGGTACTTACAAATATGATTCAGGAAAAATAAATTTTTTGGCACAGAGTTCACCGTGTTAAACTATTCTATTTTTTTTGTATTTCTACTTTGGGGGAAAGATTATCATGTGAAATATACTAAATCAAGCATATACAGTAACACAAAGATTCAAGTGAAATTTTGACTACCCTTTCCATAATGGTCATATCTGACTTGCTTCTCTTCCATTTGTTATTGTTCAGCTGCCATTTCAGTGCCATCTAAATCTGTTAAGGCTGTTGAGCATTTGCTGAAGACAGTCAATGACTTCAACTTCAAAGAGATTCAATTCTGAGGAGACTAATTAGACAAAGCACCAAACTGGACAAGGAGGGAGTCAGAGGTGATGAGCTTCAGAAATAGTCGAGTTGCAAAATAATTTTAATTCATACAGAAACTTATTTCACAATATTGATGTAAAAAAAGTAGTGGCCTTGTCTATTCGAGACAATCTTTTTAGTTTTACAGTTATATTTTTTTTTCAAATATATGCATAGTCTCCTGAAAACACTTTTGTCTGTTACAAAATTAAACAGAGGGTGACAAGTGTAATCTGATTACACTTTCATCAATGCCATTAAGTAAAATGACAAAATCCATTGTCAGGTTAGAAGAATAGTTTCCACAAGAAACTGTACCTCAGTAAAACTTCACTTATTTAAATATGAACCTTTTGTAAAAAGAAAACTCTAAGAAACATCACCTCACTAATTGCTACAGCAATCTGAGAAAATAAACGTCACCATAAAATATTTAGTAAAGCTTACATGATTTCACTATCATGCTTTCTTAATTTAAAAGCCAATTCTCCACTTACACAAATGTGTACCATTCTTTTACTGCACCCACAATCTGGCAACATCTTGTAAGTCTTGCAAAAGTAGTCTATTTCAAGCCCTATACTGAGTTTTAATCACTTTTTCCTTTTTTAGTACTGACTTACTCTATTCTCTTCCACAGACCCTCCTTACACTGTTCTTCCCCAGAATAAAATGGCATCCTAAATACACAATGCCAAAACTTTTAAGCATGACAGGTTTCCTTAACTTTCTTCTCAAGATTTAAAAACAAGATATTCTAAAATTCCAGCATTGAAGGATATAGTTTATTTTTAAAAGAATCTTGAACATATATATCTATAAATGCTTATAGGTATCTATATATCTATATATCACAAATATGTGAACATACATGTGCACACAAATATATATAAACCTTTTCAGCACCTTGAACAAGACATAAAGAAAAATAATTCTGACTTTCAAGATATTATTTTCCTCTTCCTTTGATCCTCCTAACTACATTCATCAGTTTTCCCTGATGTTCATTAAAACTATAACTCAGTAAGGACCATTGGTTCCTAGCTGGAATAATAGTTTTATTCTTTTACATTTGTGCAGAACATTGTTCACACACTCCTTGAGATTGCAATTTAGAGTAGATTCACCAACAGAAGTTTTGACTGACAGTGAGGGTCTTTTTGTGCTCCTACATTTGAGGAAATTTCAATTTTATCTTTTGAGAAATAGACAGAAGTAGGAAAACTACATGATCTTGTTTTTTCTTCTTGTTGTGAAAGACAACTCTCAAATCTTTTAGTTATGGGTTCCCTCTTTCCTGCAGCTGATATCAGAATTGCATACCAACATTTATGAAACAGGAAATAGAAATGGAAACACAAAAAGTACAAAGAAAAACAATTTCATTAGAAATATATTTCTCCGTATCTGCTGACTGTTAACCATTTAACAGAATTCACATCCTGCACAAATTTGAGATGTAGAATTTTATTGTTCTACTTTCCTTCTAGTACCAATTCTTTCACAATTTCCTTTTAGTGAACAGATGCCAGATTGTTATGCAATAGTTAAAATAAAAATCATTACCAGTGAATCAACACTTACCATACAACATTATGAACACACATCCCCTTATTTGAGCAGCATTATACAAAGTAAAATGAAACTGGGTGTTCCTTGATTAGGAACAGATATTACATTCTTTATCACAGGATAAAATCATGGAATAGTTTGATTTGGAAGATCATCTAGTTCCAAACCTACTACTGTGGGAAGGGACATCTTTCAGGTTCCTCAAATCTAAGACTTTTGTGGGCAACTTGTTCCTCATTGAACTTCATGAGGTTCACATTGGGCCATTGCTCCAGCCTGTCAATGTCCCTCTGGATGGCACCCCAGGCAAATCAGCTGCACCACTCAACTTGGTGCCATCTGCAGACTTGCTGAGGGTGCACTCAATCCCACTGTCCACACCATTAACAGAGATATTGAATAATATTTGCCTGAATACAGAACTCCTGAGGGACACCACTTGTTCCTGATCTCTATTTGGACTTTCAGGTGTTGACTGTAACACTCTGAGTGTGGCCTTGTGGCTGCTGTGTTATCCATCAAACATTCCACCCATCAAATATATATCTCTCCTATTGAACAAAAAGGAGGTTATGTGGAGCCATGCCAAAGGCCTTACAGAAATCTAGGTAGACTACAAATTGACTTAGATAACTAGCAAATGTGTGACTAATATACCTGTTGCTATTGCAGAATTATTATGTATTTCACAAGCTGCAGCCTTCCACAACTGAACCATCTGGGCTATGACTCTCAAGTAGGTTCTGACAAAAAAATGTTCTGTGGTCATCATGCTCTTGATATTTGAAACTGATTTTTTCACTTTTGTAATCCCTTTTTGTTAGAGGATACTCATATACAAATACACATACACAAAATTACCTAGTCTATCTTAATTATATTTTCCCGATCTCTGTCAAAAGCATCCTGTTGCAAAGATTACAAAAGTTCCACTGCTACTAGATCATGCAAACTGTGACCTCCACAATTTCATATTCACTTTACATTCATTTATCCATGCTCATATGCTTCTTAATTAATTACATTTTGTTGAGACAACTTTTATGAGGGCTAGATTAATTTCAGCACTTACTTTAACTAGAATTGAAACATGTGACCTAGATTTTGACAATAATGATTAATTAAAGAAAGCACACCTTAAAGACTAAATTAGAAAGAATCCATAATTTTAAAAAGTTAGCTTTAACTATTTTGTCATATATTTTTAAGATATTAGTACAGGTTAGATTTTAATGATACTTATTCTTTACCTTGTCCTAAAGTTTGCAGGATGAGGATGCCCATCATATAATGACAAATAATCATATTCTTCTTCTAGAGCGAAAGACTGAAAGACGATCTGTATTCTGTTTCTTTCTTCTGCTATTATAACCCAGGTACAGTTTGCACCATTTGGATATCCATATGGGAAGCCAGGGCTTTCTATAGTGCCGTTAAGTCCTTTTAAAGTTCCACCACAGGTATAAATAAATCCTAAAAGACATAACAAGGAAAGAAAAGTTAGCAATCCATTTTTATATCAACCTTCAAAAAAAGACATCACTAGAATGTATGATTTCTGAAGAAATATCAAAATATTTCTTAGCAAGAAGTGCCTTTAGAAAGGTAAAGCCCATGTTTTAATACAAATGCTGGCCACTTAATGCAAAACAACCCCACCCACCTAACAAATGTGTTTTCCATACTGTTTATGTAAAGACATATGGTAGCATCTTTGAAAATAAATATATATAACAACATCTATCACTAAGTTTGTTTGTCTATGAAGTATTCACATCAATACCCTTTTTTGTCAAAAGAAAGAGAAGCCATCAGAGCAAAGTAAATGAGTCTCTGGATATAGGCCTGATACAGATTAAACCTATTAACCTTGTGCTCCCCCTCCACATATTTTGGCTCTGGAAGAGGCTGAAAGGCTATTTATTATGAACAAGCTTTTCCCAATCAATAATTCTGGGTTATGAAAGCTCTCTACTTTAGGACTCAATCTGAAATAGCCATCTGTTGCAACATTATATTATCTCATGTAAATATTAAGATGAACTGTTTAAGTATTTTGACTGACCCTACGTGGATGTTAACTCCAGTGATCAGATAGAACCCCAGAGCCACTCCCTCACACACTACACCCAACACGCCACTGCGCTCCCCTGCAGTGGGATGGAGGAAAGAAGGAAGAGTAAAAGTGAGAAAACTCATGGTTTAATAGGTACAGCAAGAGCTGTGCACACAAGCAAATCAGATGAAGGAATTAATTGGCTACTCTGGCAGGCAGGTGCTCAACCATTTCCTGGAAAGCAGGACTCCATCAGGCCTGATGGCTACATGGGAAGACAAACACCATAACCCTGAATGTGGTCCCTTTCTCCTTTCCATTAGCGCAATCCCTTCCTCCTTTCCATCAGGTTATATCACTGAGCATGATGCCATGTGTTCTGAAATATCCCTTTCATTGGTTGGGGTCATCTGTGTCCCAGCTGTGTCTACTCCCAAATTCTTGCCTATTCCCAGCAGCATAAGAAGCAGAGGGGTCCTTGATGCTGTGTAAGCACTGATCAGCAATAAACAAAATGTCCTTGTGTTACCAACATTGTTTAGATCACAAATTTAAAACATAACACAATAGGATCTACCATGTAGAAAATTAAGTCTATCCCAGCCAAATTCAGTACAACATATTAAAGCTTGCTCTGCCAATAGATCCTTTTTAAAATGAACATCCCCAAATGTCAGAAATGACCTCTACATTCAAATTCCAATTTTTCTTGGACTATAACAAATCCCTTTTTATATAGAAAATCCATTTTCTCATAAAAATAGAGAAGAATTATAAAAAGATCTCTCCCAAGTCACTGTGTCTTGGCAGGGCAGGTAGTTTTCTATACCTTTGTTCCAAGTTCTAATGCTCAGTAATGGCAGTTAGTCCTTTTGGGACTTTAGGATATTTTTTTCTTTCCACCAATTTTGTAGTCTGACTGTAGGTCTACATCCCGTCTCCAGGCTTTCTGCTTTCTCACCCCTTAAATATTAGATCCACTTTCCTGTTTTGCCTTTTGCACCTCTGAAGCTTCTCTTCCCCAAGAATGTTCAGAGCAAGCCCTCTCTGCTAGTGGGGGGATTTCATCAACTGAGAGAAGCACAAAGTGCTCAACTGCTCTTTCAGAGAAACATGATATACATTTCATAACAAGCTACAAACAAACAAATCAGACACTGACTCTTTAATTATACACACATGTATATATTTGAGCTCATTAAATCATCTTCTTCATGGTACATTCACACGCTTGTCTTCACATTGAACATTTAAATGTGCAGTGACCCCTTTCTCTGAAGTACTAAGCAGAAATCTCTTAAGATTTTACACTTTGTATTGCTACACTGTAAAGTAACTTTTCTTGACAACAGAACAGTGACATACCATATTTTTATCTCAGCTTTTCCATATATATCTCCAGTGGTGAGAAAAGATGCCTCTTACAAAGTATGACTACTTTTTAAATACAAATATCAGTGTATCATAGATATACAGGACAAAAAGGGAATGGAAGATCCTCTCAGAAAGTAATTAGGGCTTTGTTTACCTCATCTGACATGTATAGCAAATTTTACTTTCTACTGTGAATTAGCTTAGAGAATTCATTCTCATATCGGTGCCTGCACAACCTTCATTGTTAGGAATCTGTTTTATTTATCATTTCTGGATCTCCCTCATATACTTGAACTATTTTTAAATCCTCTTTATGTGTTATTATTTATTATTTAAGCTCAGCTGTTTTATTTAGCACTTTGAAAATCTCTTGGAATACAGTTTGTGCACAAGTCACTTTAGAAAATTAAACTATTTACTCATCATAAGATCTTCATCCTAGAATTCTAACACTTCCCACCAAATACAGTCACTGGAATAAGTCTTTTTAAATAGCTGCATGTGCATATTTATGAATTTAGTTTTTCCCAGAGATCTCTTGATGAGGTCTACTTCAATTGAATTAGAGGAAAAACTTAGAGAGAGACTTGAAAATTAAATAGCATACACTGTTAATTTTTATACCTCTCTCCAAACCAAGTGTGGAAAGCACAGTGTAAACTTTGACTCAACATCATAATACAGCTCCATAATTCAGAACTTTTCTTGCTGTACCTATGTCATGAAAACTTTTAATTACATATGGACTATTCTGTCAATTCAATACAAACTACAAAGAATATCTCATCTATAATAAGTCTACTGTTACCAAAATAAAATTGTATTAGAAAAACCCCAAAAAACCCCAGAGCCACAACCATGAGTGAAGAGAGCCTTGTGAGATAACATGCTGCTTATTAAGGAGACTAATGCTTCATATTGGATCCAATAATTATTCCTATGCATACATATATATGAAATGTAAACATCCATGACATATAAAAGTTCCAATTACTTCTTTTATTCCACATCCAAACCATAACAAAAGAGAATTATTCATATGCCGCAACATGATATAACTTGGATGTTTTTCAGAGATGACTAGCAGAATGTAGCACAGCTATGCACGTGTCAGAAGATACAATTTTAATTCCAAGAATGGAAAAAAAAATCCCAAACAAACCAACAGTGGAGTTTGATTTTGATAGGTCTATTCTTTTAGTCTGTAAAATAAAAAATCATGCCAACAGAATCCATACAACATGCACTTTAATCTCTGCTTTCATATGTTAATACATTCTGTGATGCTCTTCACTTTGGCAGTCCAACTTGGGTATGATCAAAATAGACAGCATGAATTAACTGACTGGTCTGATCAAAAGTGGAAAACATGACATTTATTTTCAAGAGGTAAAATTCATGCTGAAGTAACTAGTAGCATATACTGTGATCTTTTTCATTTAGATTTCAGAAACACCATTCCAAATAGAATTTACTTGCAAACTGCTTTTCATTAAAGGCAAGGTTTTATTCAAAGCACAAAATAAAGAATTTTGAAAAGCTTGAAGTTAGACTAGAAAAGAAAAAATTCTTGTTGAAGTAAGTATGAAGATGAACAACACCACTCATTATATTCTCTTAATAGCTAGTATGATTCAAAGTTTTTGTTGCATTGTTTTCTACTAGATTTTAAAATTCTGATGTTTAATTCTCATCAATTTTACATGGATAAATATTTCTCGAAATCAGAAAACACAGCTCCTCTTCCTGATTTCAGTCATTCTTTGATTCATTGTGGGATTACCATAAGCATCAGTAACATCAGTTCTTAATTTGTTTATTCAACTTTCATTGTTTTCTAACAAAGCAAGTAGTACTTACATCACATCCATACCCCTTGCCCTTGGATGTCCCATAATTATGTTCACTCAACACTCAACAAGATTGTCTTTGGCTTTTTCTCTTCCTCCTGTCCTTTCAATTATACTGTTTAACAACATTTTCCACACCTTTCACCTTTCAAGTACTCCACACCTTTCATGTAATCTCCCTTGTTTAATGTGTTCTTTAATAGTAGTCATTACAATAAGATAACTATACTGAGTCTGCATTGATTAACACATGAACATTTCTAAGTTGCTTGTGTATTTCTTTTTAATTATTTAATACTTGCTGTCTTTTAAGAGCAAACTGAGAAAATGGAAGATGATTTGTTCATAAGCTGCATTTTCTCTTCAGTATCTTTTCTCATAACCCGATCTCCTTTCATTTCATTCACTTACACCTATCTTAAAGTACAGTCAATCATATCTTAAAGTATTCCTTAGCCATGCCATCCATATTCGCATCCCTCTTTTTGTGTGCAGTATACCTATTTGCAAAATTATTCTTTTCCCCCTTGATGGTGGTTCTC
Organism: Atrichornis clamosus; assembly: GCA_013400975.1. Taxonomy (NCBI): domain Eukaryota; kingdom Metazoa; phylum Chordata; class Aves; order Passeriformes; family Menuridae; genus Atrichornis; species Atrichornis clamosus. The sequence continues at coordinate 2,662 of WBMZ01006826.1, read as the reverse complement.
TTTCATTCAGAATACTCTACTTTATTCACTTGTCTCTCCTGCTCATTGCATGTTTCTGCAACATCTTTTTCTGTTTGTGATCTTTGATCATCTGACTATATTTGACACCAAAGAGCAGTTATGTTTCATGTTGACCATAAATATGCTTTTCCTTCAGAAAGTAATTTCTTACCTCTGTTTCAGACACATCTCCTGAAAGAGGTTTAGAAGTAGTTTTTAGTCTTGTCTTCCACTTGTCTCAGTTGTGAAAACAACTAGAAGGACAAAAGATTCTGTTCCCTCCTGTCAACATTGAGTGTGCTACTTCTTTAAAGAAACATATGGTCTATAAAACAGTAGGACTACTCATGTTCGTATGGAATACATCCTGAGGAGCAGAAGGCTTAAAATGGAAAGGTGGCAAAATAAGCAACACGATCTCATGTAACAAAAGTACCTATAATATTTTTGTTACATATATTGAAATAAATATGTATTGTCATTGTTTGTATTTCTTGTTCTACAACAGAAAACTGTTTCTTATTTCCTATAACTGAAAACAAAGAGGGTTTAACTTCAACAGTGTTGCCAGTCTTTGAGGAGTTTTAAAAAGAGATGAAACATAAAACTACCAACCTGTAAGTCATTTGACAGAAGATTATCCCCTTCATAGGGAAAGAGAGGAGTTTTTACCTCACCTTTAGGCATTTAATTACTTTGGTTTGTACATAACTCTCTGACAGGGAATAGTCTTCTGATTCTATTTTAAAAGCATTGCTAGCACCACCACATATGAAAGTCTGGTTTCAACAAAGTTAGCTGAAATACACACAAGGTTTTATCCCCAGTATGTAACCAACTTTCCTTCCAAGGATATTTCAATACTTCTCTCCTATTCCTCATGTAATATCTCACATGCCTTGTAGACAAGGGATCATCTGTTCCAAAAGAACTGCCTCCTTGCTCATGCAGCCAGATAAGGGTAATCTCTCAGTTGTGACAAGCATCTGGGCAATAGAACTAGACATAAAAACAAGAGAGGACATTTGGAATCTCATCACAGAACAAATTAATAAGACTGTCGGGATTGAAAGCCTACCATATTTAATACCCCTCATACATGCTAGCACTACAGGCTTGCAGGGGAATCACATTTTTTATGCTTGGGGAGAGTGTAGATAGATATTAAAGTATTATATAGATATTGAATGGGTTTTTAAGATAACTTGGACTTCAAATAATGGCATTTCTCATCTCAGTGGCATTTGGCCATCCTGCTTCTCATTCCTGTGTTTAAGAACAAACCTTTTGAGCTATGACTTCCTCATTTAGGAGAACTAACTGTGAAAAATGTCTTCATTATTATTCTGAGCCTGCACTCTTTTTTCTTTCTGCACTTAGTCTTCCTGCAATTCTTCCACTTGAAAAGTAGAAAGCAATCAGCATACAATCAGAAATTGTATAAGGAATCTTCACAGCAGCCCTAAAGAGAACACCGTATCAAAGGCATGTCTGAAAATGAATTCATGCAAATTTTGTGTTTGATAGCATAGGAAATTTACTCTGTAGAAAAGATATGCAGAGATTTCCATTGCAACGATAAGTTGCTGAAAGAATTATATTTATTTTGTATTTCCTTTTCACTGCTCCTTTTTCTGCAAAGCTAATCACATGTTCAAAGATTTTCTATTGCTCTTCATTTTTTTCAAATGTGTGTTCTGAGAAACTGTTAAATTAATAATTAAATTGTGATATTTGTAAAGTTAGTTTAGAACTGTCTCCTAGAAAGTAAAAATGACAAGGAAGACCACTCCCAGAATACTATGAATTGGCAATAGTATTTTGAAGTATTTATGTTCTTTTAGAAATAAAATCTTAACTTGCATAGATTTCCTAACTGATTTTCAAATAAACTACCTTTGAGTAAACTTTTCATTTTATGAAAATGAGCTGGTAAGTAGTCATCTCTTTTCATGAGAACTTCATGAAAGACTGTTGTAGGATACAACCATTGTGGTAGCAGGTCAAACTATAGCTTCTGAAGTAGTTTATAATTTACTTGAAACCAAACAATATATTGCTTCTAAAGCTTAATTCCTGCTGTATACAGTTCTTATTTTAAGTGTTGCAAGACCAAAGATTATCCTGTAAAGTACAGGTCTTTGGGTCTCCAGCATATAAATAAAGAGCAGGGCTTGGAAAAGTTTTATTTGCAAAAATATAACGAGTTTAAATTAAGTTGTCCAGATCAGAATAATTAATAAGCAATACTGTGAAATTAGTAAATAAGAGAGTTCTTAATTAAGGGAGATAGTCATTTAATAGGGTGTTGGAAGAGTCTTTGCTCTTGGCAATAGTGGAATACAAGGAGATACCCTCGGTAAAAGAAGGACTGAAATAAAAGTAACTTCTGAAAAAATTAAGATATGTTTAGCACTACACTTTTAAATTAAAGTTCAAATGCCCAATAACATTAATTAGTTTTCAAATTAATTGTAATGTGATGGGAAAACAGACAATATAGTGCTGACCAGAATTCCCTAAATTTAAAGCCCATTGGCATACAAACCTCTGTCATTATATACCTGATTCATTAAAATCTAGGATCCGGGATATGGACCTCTCTAGAGCAATTTACACAGAGACATAATCTAGTGAAGAGAAGAAATGGGGGGAAGGGGAA